>CAUYQG010081143.1:0-10180 GCA_963574415.1 Tarsius wallacei | reverse complement strand
AATAAATAAAAAAAAAAATCAGCCGGGCGTGGTAGCTCGTGCCTGTAGTTCCAGCTACTTGGAAGGCTGAGGCGGAAGGATCGCCGGAGCCCAGCAGGTCGAGGCTGCAGTGGCCGGGAGCGGCCACTGTACTCCAGTCTGGGTGACAGAGTGAGACTCCAACTCAAAAAAAACAAAAAAATAAAATAAATAAATGGTGAAAGAGAAGCAGGAGGAGGAAAGGACTCCAGATCAGTTGAGGAAAGGAAATGAGTATTTGTCCCGCTAAGATATCAGTGTTCTCAGGCACGGGCACAGCACTCACTAGCCCCGGCTCCCCTTGCCCTAAGTAATGGAGGGCTGGTTCCTGGACCAATAGTCTTGCACTCCTGAAAGTATCGACCTGTTTTTATTCATGCCTGCTCCATCCATTTCCAGAGGCAGGCACATAGCAGATTCAAATAAGTAACCCTTAGATTTATTCAGAACTCACTTGTCTTTGTGCTTATACGTCCCCTCCCCCACCCCTTAACTCCACAGTACCAACAGACCTATCTCCTGGGACCACTGACATGGAGAGGAGCTGGACAGTCCCAGGAATTCCCAGATCTTATGAAAACAGATGGTTCTGGGAAGGCTGGCAGGCATCTCCGACAGAGGGGGACATGGGCCAAAGATGCACTTGGTCCAGTCAGGACAGGGTGTGACTTGGACATCACTCTTCACGGAAAAATAATCTGAAAGTACCCTTGGCTGGTTCTATCCCTGAGAAAATGACTTTGCATTTCCAATTGATTTGGAAAAGTTATTCCCCATTGTCCCAATTTGTGAAAAGTCACCATTTTATGAAGCAAATTATTTCAAAGCGAGGGCGGAGAATGTGTGTCTGTGTCTTCTCAAGGAGAATTGGTCAAGCCAACCCTGACCTCCAGCCCTGCATGGAAATGAATTTGAATTGAATATTAACACTGACTGGAGCAGAATGGATCGCAAGACCAGCTGCTAAATCTAGTTTCCCACACATCCATTCTTCTTTTCTTTTAATTTTACCAGAAAGTGCTTTTGAAGTACTTAATTGGGTCGCTTACTGGAAGGGCAGTGTATATACAGGAGAAGTCAGGAGTCTGGAGTTCAAGTCCCGGCTGAGCCTCTGTTTCCCATCTGTAGAATGGAGCTCATAATACTTGTCCTTTCTGCTCCATGGGAATTTTCTGAGACTTGAGTAAGAAAATGTCTTTTGAAGTCCTCTATAAAGTAATGTGTTCCCATCAGTCACTTAATACGCACTTGTTGGGCACCTACCAAGTGCACAGATCAGTGGTAGCTGCCAAGGGGAATATAATCGCTTGTCTCCACTCTGGGGTTAGACTTTACAAACATCAACATCAGAAACAACTCAGGGCCTGGTGAAGTGGCTCACGCCTGAAATCCTAGCACTTTGGGAAGCCAAGGCAAAAGGATTGCTTGAGCCCGGGAGTTTGCGACCAGCCTGGGCAACATAACGAGACCTTGTCACTACGGAAAATAAGAATATTAGCTGGGCATGGTGGCACACACCTGTAGTCCCAGCTATTCAGGAGGCTGAGGTGGAAGGATTGCCTGAGCCCAGGAGGTTGGGCCTGCGGTATGCCATGATTATGCCACTGCTGTCCAGACCAGGTGACAGAGTGAGACCCCAACTCAACAAAACAAAGCAACTTGGGTGACATCATGTCTGCTTCCACATACCTAACCCATCCAGAGAAAACCAGGCCCCGTCTCCCCCTGGCTGGTGAAACCACTACTCTCTATGACATGGCTTTTCCTAGCCCAAGTTAATTCCAGAAGGGAGTTTTCTGAAGGCTTTTTATTCTTCTTTGTGCCTCTGCTAAGCTTTCCCAAGAACTGCTGCTTTCTGGACCGGGACGCAGGACAGAGTTTCGTGCCACTCTTTCTTTGCTTGCGACTGCATGGCATCACCAGAGGTAAGTCCCAGCCCAGGCAAGTGCGTCCACAGGAAAGCTGCTGGGGACCCATTCACGCTTAGCCACTGACAGAGGAGTCAGCTGCAATCTGGTATTGTCCCTTCCAAGCCATTTGACTTTGGGAAGGCCATGTAACTACTTGATCTCAGATCATCATGAGAGATCATCAGAGCTTTCATGAAATACAATGGTGTCTAGAAGGGGCTTATACATTGCAAAGCAGCTTATAGCTGCCACGAGCTGTTTCATCACCATCTAAGCACGTGCCCTGTCTCTAAGCAGGTGATTCACCTCTAGGTCCCTTATTGGGCAGTTTGACAGAAAACTCTGGGTCTGCGCTCCAGACTAGGCTTGTGCTCCCTCAGCCTCATGCTCTGGGCACAGGTAAAGACAACTGCAACTTGGAAAGAGCAGGGAAATATTGGGGAGCTTGTTTGGGCAGTCCAAGAGGCCACCCGGTGGGACTTTTGCATCTGAAAGGACATCTGAAAACTTTTTCAATGCCTTTTCCAGCTAGCTATCCAGGTATAATAAATAGCTCTAAAACGCAGAATGGTTCATGGAGCCAGATAGCTTTGTCCCAGGGAGAGGGGTGGGTGGAGTACCCTGTAATTTATGCAGAGCTTACTGATTCCTGGGGCCCTGGGAAGTGAGACCTAGGGAAAAGTATGAGAAGAAAAATAAAAACAGAAGCAACTTTCAATTGGACAAATGTGCAGCCTGAATATCTTCTTCCTTTCTTTCTTCTTCTTCTTCTTTTTTTTTTTTTTTGGTAATACTGTGAAAACTGAAATGTCTTTGAAGGTATGGTAGATTGGTCAAAGCTGGCCTTTGAGGGCCATTGAAGGCTTCTCTTTAACATTAGTTCCCAAGGTACCCTCCAGAGCTCACTGGGCTATGATATCTCCTTGCAGGATTGTTGGGAATGTATTTCATTCAAAATAGCGTAAGTTAAACTTAAAAGCATTAGTGTGTAGTACAAAAAATGTCCTATTGGACTTGAAAAGGCCATCCAATTTGGAGTGAATTCATTCATTCCTTTGGAAGTTTATTTGTATATGTTTTTAAAAGATAATTAATTTGGAGTACAAAAGGTATTGACTCTGAATACAATCACAGTGATTCTGAGATGTTTTATTCCCATTTTACCAAACAAACCTTAAATGAGACTATGTGCTTTTCCCCTTCCCTCAGTCCCTGGCTTATTTGTTTTCCTTTTTATAAACGAGATTTTGAGGTCCTGTTATGAATGAAACTGTAAAAATGTTCCCTTTGTGTTTCTTCCAAGGTGAGGACCTGGAAGAGTTAAGGCACATTAACTTCTTCCCGGAGTCGTGGCTGGTCCGGTTTACAGCCAACCATTACTATGCTGTAAGTTGCCTGCTCAGCAAGAAAACAACTACTACAATGTATTACCTCTCTAACTTTGCTCCTCCTGGAGATGTGTTTCACATTAGAAAACTCTGGGCTGTTGAGGTCAAGACGTATCTGGATCCTCCTCCAGGGGAAATGGGGAGAACTGAACCTGAGAAGAGAGGAGGAGAGAGGAGACCCAGCCTTGGAACTGGTCCATCTGCCATGTTGATCTGGAGAGTTAGATGGGAGTTCTGGACACACTGTTCCCCACACCAAGTCCCCTGACAGACACAAATGTGGCATGTATTTGCTGTGGAGAATTTCCAAAATGCAGAGAAATTGAAACAAAGAAAAGAAATACCCTCAGACACATTACCCAATGACAACCAGTGTTAACATCTCATTATATTGTATTATACTGTATGTATTGTGTTTCAGTCCTTTTGTACACCCACACCCACACACCCACACACTCATTTAAATGTGCTTCCTAGCACCACTTTTAATGGCTGCAAACTCTTCTGCCAAGAGGATGTGCCATGATCAATGTTACTTTGTCATTCCCTTATGGTAGAAAATTCACGGTGTTTCCAATCATTTGCTATTGTAAAGGACACTATGGGAAACATATTTGCACCTAATGGTTTCTTTTACTATACTTTGAATTATCTTCTCATAGGCGAGCCGCAAGTGCAGAAATACTGGCACAAAATGGAATGTGCATGTTTGTTCTTGGTACATATTGATGGGTGTTGAGACCAAATTACCCTTCCCCCATGAATAAATGAGCATGCCTCACTTAGTACATCCTCAGCAATGTGGAACATTTTAATTTCAAATCACTTTTGTTAATTGAAGAGGGAACAATGGTGTCTCATGTTTGAATATGCATTTCCTTTATTACCAGTAAATATGAATGTGTGTCCACACATTTCCCCGTTGCGAATTGTCTATGCAAACGGTTGCACTTCCTATGTATTTCTAATCTTGCATTTTCAGAGATGAAGTGAGGCAGTGTGTGAGTTCTGAGGATCTATGAGTCACTAGTTAACATTCAGCCTAGCTCAACAAATACCTATTGTAATGTGCAAACTACAGTGCTCAGTGTTTCCTGCACAGCAGATAATCGTTCCACAGAAGGTTACTTCTGTGGGACATAACTCAAATGATGCTGCAACAGCAGAGAGAAGGGACAGTTTGCTCTGACACCTCAGGAAGTTTCCCGCCTCCCACCTCCTTCCTTTTGCCCCATGCTGCCAAAATCAATCTCACAAATTCACTCCCCTCCTTGACCCTCACCTTGGAGCCTGCCACACGCATGATGGGGCCTTACTTGCTTCTGACTTTGTGACCATGGTCATCCTGCCCCTGATCAAGCTACTTAGGTGCACATTTTATCTCCCAAGTGAGGCTGCTCGGATGCTTTTCTTTTCCTCCTCTTTGCATCCTCTGAAAGCACTAAACACAACACCTAGCACAGAGCAGGTTTTCAATAAATGCCCGTGGATGGGATGGATGGCTGAAAGTAGAATCTAGAGGCAGAACTCTATTCTTTTTTTTTTTTTTTGAGTTGGAATCTCACTCTGTCACCCAGGCTGGAGTGTAGCGGCACGCTCGCAGCCATCCCTGCATCAACCCGGTGGGCTCCCGCAATCTTTCCACCTGTCTTCCAAGTAGCCGGAACTACAGGCGCACACTACCATGCCCAGCTAATTTTTTGATTTATTGTAGAGACGAGGTCTCACCAAGTTGCCTGGGTGGGTCTCGAATCTGCCGGCTCAGGCAATCCACTCGCCTCAGCTTCCCAAAGTGCTGGGATTACAGGCTGAGCCACTGAGCCCAGCCCAGAACTTTATTTTAAGCATGGTGGAAGTGTAGGGATCAAGGAACCAACATGAAGATGACAAGAGGCACTTGTGTCCAGTGGATCAGGGTGCAGTAAACTGTGTGCATTTTCCTTTCAGCTGGAGAGTGGGGGCGACATGGTCCACCTGAAAGATTTTACCAACCAGGCTCTGAGATTCGGGCTGCTCTTTTCCCAGGTACTAAGAACCAAACCCAAACAAGGAGAAGAATCATCCCTTCCATGATTGGTTAAGGACCTTTGGAGGGCAGTTCATGATTACTCTGGACCTCTGGTAGGAAGACCAGAGGAGAAGAGGGAATCATGGGTGTCTCTCCTATAATCTCACCAGCTCCTAGGAAATAATATTCACAAGGCAGGGGCCTGGGACAGGCTGTTCAGTAATCCGATCTGTGTCCCAAATTTCCCCACTAAGGTGATCAGTTGTCCTGGTTTTCCCGTGATGGAGGAGTTTCCCTGGGATGCATAACTTTCAGTTCTAAAACCAGGAAAGGCCTAAGCAAACTGGGATGGGTTTGTCATCCTATTTCCACAAGCATCAACAGCTGAAAACTGGCTCAACTAGAGACTCCATGCCAAGTCCATGTTTAAGGTTGCAAGGGTAAACTCATTGGAGTCAGCTATTTTGACAGATCCCAGAATCAAACAGCAGTATGTCAAGGATCTGCAAGTCATCTTGGTGTTCAGTCACCAGGTGAGCATCTGGGGTTGGTGGCTGTGCTCTACTTGGGTTCCCTGTGATAGGCACAATTCTCCAAGAAATTGCTGGTTTCCTTTGATTTTTTTAAAGGCACCCCAGTAGTGAGCTCAAAAGATTTAGTGTTTCAGGTACTCGGGACTCTGAAAGCTATCACCAGAGATTCCCTTCCGGGTCAGATCTGGATCGGCTAGCCCTTTCCCTTGGTTGCAGAGACCTGCCTAAGTGGGCAGATGTAGATGACAAGGGTCGGGACTTCCTGTGAGTGCCATAAGCGTGGAGTGGCTCGTAGGCTCATCGGATTTGACTAAATGCTTTGTTTCAAAGGTCATCCATGAACATGCCTAACCCATTCTCTTTCTCATTAAGGAATATGCTAAGTAAATGCTATTGTCACTACTCAATAACTACTACTAACTAACTTCTACTAACTAGTAACTGTTAGCAGTAGCTACTGTACTAAGGACTTATGGAGTCACTACAGTTTGGCTTTTTAAAGCCTTTTTCTAGGCTAAAATTGCTGTTGTAGTCACTTTTAAATCAGTTGCCAGATGAGTCGCTTTTGCTGTTGTTGCTATAATTTGTTTCACTGTGTCCTCTTGATTTGAAAACTAAAGATGTTTCCCCCTTCACTTTGTGTTTCTCTTTCCCAATTTAGGAATATACAACTTATTCAAAAATGATTGCTGTATATGGATTTTTCTTTGAGATAAAGGGAATCAAACATGATGCAACCTCATATAGTTTTTACATGCAGGTAAGAAGGCCCCGAAAGGTGAGTCTCTGAAACAGCCTTTTAGATTGAGTCACTATGCTGAATTAATAATAATAATTGATTGATCATTAATTAATAGTCACTATGAAGTGTATTGTAAGTGCTGATCGTGCTTATGTATGTGATGCCATTAGGAGGTAGGGATTGCTAGCCCATTTAGCAGATGAGACCCTTAAAACTGAGAGTCTTCATGTTCATATGACCTCTATTGATAAAGCCAGGGTTAAATCTTCATCTGCTATCTCCATAAATGGGGGCACAATTCATCTTCCATTCATACGTGATGGGTGATGCTTTACAGATGGCCATTCTTCCGTGAAGGTGACAGGTAGTGCCTCCAAGTGGGAAAGGGGGTGATCTTGTTTAGTGTGGCAAAGCAGGCTGTGGGCAGGACCCCGGAAAAGGCAGGAGGGCGCTTGACTTTCCCTCACTGCTCCTGCTGGATTAGGGGAGGCAGGAGAATGCCACACTTGGGAGCAGAGAGTGCACCATCAAACGGCCTGTGTACCGTGTGACCTGGGCAAGTCCCAGGTCCTGCTCTATCCAGTTTTCTCACCTTTAAGACAAAGGACATAATAAGACCTTCCTCACTGGGTTGCTGTGAGTATTAAATGTGTTAATTTGTGCAAATGACTTGGAATAAGGCCTGACATACAATGCACTATATGCATTAGTGATGATGAGGATGATAATGACAATGACAACCATGAGAAAGGACCACTATTTTCCCCTTAGGATTTGCTTATGTCTCTCTCTCCTAAACTACAAGCTTTTGAGAAACCATATCTTTTTAATCTTTTTATTACTACTGCTAATGACAGTACCTGGAACATAGGGGAGTTTTAAATGACTGGCTGACTGAATGGATGAATAAATGAATCAACGCATGAATAAAACCAATGTTTTAGTCCCAACTTTGCCACTACTACATTAAGTGCCCTTGAGCAAGTTGTTTATCTTCCTGGGACCTCAGTTCCTGATCTCCAGGGACTAAGGCATCTTCCTACCCAATGGATTTTCTGAAATGGAAGAGACATAACACCACCAGTCAAAATGCCCATATGAATACTATGTTGGTTTCTTAATTCTGACCAAGCGATAATGAAGGTTGACTTAGTGGCATTTTCCTGAGTTGGTCAAAGCCCAGTCCATCAGCCAGTGATTTATGTCAGGTGAGGGCTCCTGTGACAGCTGACTTAGCAGTGGCTCTCAGGAAATGGTGCCATTTGGCAAACGGCCTCTTCCTGCCTGCACACATTATACAGGAAGGTCTATGTGCTAGGAACCAGGTCTCGCTAACTCTGGGCCACCCCGGTCACAGTTCACCTGAGACGGGTTTCTCTCTCTGCAGAGAAAAAGGCACACGGACCTGGAAGTTTCTTCCTTGGTTGGTGAGTACAGCCCGGTCAGCCTGAGAGCAGAACGCTTGGTAAAGTATGAGATCCGAGCCGAGGCCCTGGTGGACGGCAGGTGGCTGGAGTTCAGGACAAACCAGATCACACAGAAGTTTGGATTCGTCAAGCCGACCTGCAAAAGCCATGCAAGTGCTCATCTTTGTCTTTTGTTTCCTTTTTGCTCTTTCACTCCCTCACCCCTTTTTGGAAACCACTGGCTTTTAATCTCTAGTGATCTCTAGTGATCTACACTGGAGATCACTGGGCAATCTTGCTCAATTTCTTAAGGATTATCATAGCTCCAAATAATGCTAAAGAGACTCTTTCTAGAATGAAAAACAGGGGATACTGATAACTATAACTCAAATCAGACTACCTGACGTGGATAACCCTAGAACCTTATGAGCATCCGAGTGTATTTTTTTAGGTGGGGGAGGTTCAGTGAAGTGTATTTGTTTGCCATTACCACCTCCACGGGTGCCTGTGTACAACCCATCACTTCCCCAGAAATCCACAGCTGGGACCCCCCTGCGTCCCTCTGGCCCATCTGAGGAGGACCATGCCCATCTACCTGTGTGGGTGGGGCCAGCATCCAGGCAGATTCATTGCCTGGGCTGGCTTCTGACAGTCACGATCTAGAAATTGCCAGAGTCTAGGAGTGCGAAACTCTTTGGGCTGTGACTTCAAGGAGATCTGGGAGCCTCTCTTACTTACGCGACTTGGCCATAAGCCAGTGAGTAATTCCCAGTCCTGACTGCACATTAGAATCCCCTGGGGCCTTTGCAACTTCCAGGCCAGAGTCCCACCCAGATCACAAGGTCAGATACTCTATGGGTAGAGCCTGGGCAACAATATTTTTAAAAATCTTCCCACGTTGTTTTCTATGATGATAGAAACCAGAATAGCAATTTCCTTTGTGGGTGTGAGTAAGAGGGACTGAGATTTTAACCAACAAGGAACATGAAGGAGATTTCCTTAAGGCTGGAAACAGGAGCGTTTACTTTGTGAAAATTCACGTTGGCTACAGCAGCCTCCTCCACCAGCTGGGCTCGGGTGATCCAGTTCAGCCTTCCAAGTAGCTGGGACTGCAGGCACACGTCCCTGTGCCTGGCTAATTTTATTTATTTATATATTATGGAGATGAGGTCTTGCCAAATGGCCCAGGCTGGTCTTGAAGCCTTGGGCTCCGGCAATCCTCTTGCCTTTGCCTCCCAAAGTGCTGGGATTACAGGCATGAGCCACCCTGCCCAGCAAGATGTACATTTAAGAATTGTGCGCTTCATTGTATTTAAGTCATACCTAATTTTTTAAAAGTTTGCTTTAAATACCTTCTGTGGGTGATTCTAATGTGCACCTAGAGTGGAGAACCACCAGCTTCTGCAATCAGGCCTTCCTCTTCCCCCTTCTAGAGGGCAATTGTGTTTACTCCAAAAGTTTTGTTTTTCATGCTTTGTTTGGTTTCATGTTTTAGGCCTTGAAAATCCAAACTGTGGGCATACCAATCTATGCAAGTTTCGCATTCGTCTTCCCAGTATCTTGACAGTTTCCAGAAGAATCTGTGGGCTTTCCTCCCCCCGCCAGTCTGCGTAAAAGAAAATAAAATGACATAAAAGGGAGTATTCAAGCATTCAGCTGACTTTCCTGGTTTAGTGATGGTCTCATTTGAACTTTTGTTCACGTTTGTATCATTTGAGTGTGGAAAGTGCCAGAGCCAAGAGTCTATTTGCCATCAGTGATCTGCAGCACGCCGAGTCCAGCCCTAACTTTTTGCCGTCTCCGGGTGCCAGTGGGAGCACCTGCAGTAATGGCAGACTGCCACGAGGAGCGGCAAAGACTTCTCTTAAAATGTAGTTCTGCTGCGCTCGGTGGCTCAGCCTGTAATCCCGTGCTTTCGGAGGCTGAGGTGAGTGGATTGCTTGAACCTACGGGTTCAAGACCCGCCTGGGCAACTTGGTAAGACCTCATCTCTACAATAAATCAAAAAAAAATTAGCTGGGCGTGGTGGCGCGCGCCTGTAGTTCCAGCTACTTGGAAGGCTGAGGCAGAAGGATCGCCGGAGCCCAGCAGGTCGAGGCTGCAGTGGCCGGGAGCAGCCACTGCACTCCAGTCTGGGCGACAGAGTGAGACTCCGACTCAAAAAAAAAAAAAAAA
>CAUYQG010081142.1:0-24007 GCA_963574415.1 Tarsius wallacei | reverse complement strand
ATATGGTTTTACTAATGTTGAACCAGACTTGCGTCCCAGGGATGAAGCCTACTTGGTCATGATGGATGATTTTTGAGATGTGTTGTTGAAAAAAAGAACACTTCTACACTGTTGGTAGGGATGTAAGCTAGTTCAACCTTTTTGAAAAGCAGTGTGACATTTTCTCAAGAAACAAAAAACTGAGTTTCTATACAACCCAGCAGTCCCATTTCTGGGAAAATACTCAGAGGAACATAAATCACTCTACCAAAAAGACACCTGTATGCATAACGTTCATTTAAGTGCTATTCGCAATAGCAAAAGCCCAGATTCCCATCGAAAGTGGACTCGATAAAGAAAATGTGGTACGTATACACAATGGAATATTATGCAGTCACAAAGAAGAACAAAATCATGCTTTTTGCAGCAACATGGTTACAACTGGAGATCATCATATTAAGTGAACTATCACAGAAACAAAAAATTGAATACTGCATGTTGCCACTCATAAGTAGGCCCTGATCACTGGTCACATGATCACAAAGGTGGGAACAACAGACACTGGACACTGCTTAAGGAGGGAGAAAGGAAAGAGGAATAAGGGGCGCACAACCACATACTGGGTACGAGGTCCACTATCAGGGGAGAGAGGGCCCCCTAGAGTCCCAAACCTCACCTGCATGCAATTTGCTTATGTAGTAAAACCACACATATACCCCCACAACTCTAAAAACAAAACAAAAGAAAACTCGTGCCCTTGTACAAAACCATGCTGGTTCCCTGAACTTCAGTTTGCTCATCTGTAAAGACAAGGAGTGCCATGAGACAATTTCTGATGTCCCTTTGGTCTCTAGCAGTCTGTGATTTTAGATACATAGGGACATAATTGCCTTAGGGAGCATGACAAATAGAAATACATGATGTGCCTTACCTTATGGCACAATGTTTCTTTTAATTTAATGTCATCTTCTGAAACTATAAGGAGAAAGAATGTCCAAATCCAAAGTCATAAGAAGATACTACTTTAGATGTAGAACCAAAAAGTGTTTGAATTATCCAAATAAACAATGTAAGTACTGAGTATTCATTCTTTTCATACTTTGCAAAAATAAGATTAAAAAAACAATATAACAAGCGTGTCAGTTACCAAAATTATTAGATCAAAAATTTACTAAACAGGTTTCAATTCAGACTATTTTAGCTGACAGAGTGAAGACTTTAGAGGTGATTTTCTTCTCTTATTCTGCTGCTTTTAGTACAGTGCTTTGTGTTTTGATTGAAAGTGTTAGACTTGTCAAAATATTTCCCACCATCACTAGGTAGAAAATGAAATGAAGGAGAGAACGAATCAGGTAGGGTAAGAACACTCATCTCCAATGAGGAATAACCAAGAGCAATAACATTCCAGGAAAATTTCTGCACTGAAAGTATTCCTAAGCAGAATGTTAAATATAAAATTAACTGGACTTGGGAGAAAACTATCCTTGTGGAAAATTCCTACATGAACATGTACTAAATATAATAATACATATTGTCATTTACATTTCTAATATATAAGATACTAATATGACCATTAATATTATATCATAATACTTCCCACAAATATGATCAAGGAAAAAAAGAATATAATCCTTATATTTGAAAGAAGAAAGAAAAAAAAGAAAAAGAAGGATGAATATCATCCTTATATTTGAAAGAAAACAGAAAAAAAGAAAAAGAAGGGTGAATGGGAGGAAGGAAGGATGGAAGGAAGGAAGGAAGGAAGGAAAAGGAGAAGAAGGGAGGGAGGAATGAAAAAAAGAATTTTTTTTTCCAACGTCTGAGTTTGGTTTTCAAAAATATGGGTTTTCTTCTTTATTCCTAGGGGAGTAGTGGCTTTGTAAGCTAAATTGCTTGTGCTTAAACCAATAAAGGTCTTATGATGAGTTGTTCTTGTTATTATTGATGTTTTACAAAAGGGAGCATTTTTTCCCTCCTTTTCCCATGATTTTGAATCAATATCTATTAGGAGTTTAGACCAATCAAGAAATCTGACAGAAAACACTCATAGCACCAGGCTATCAACTGTAAACTTTATGAGCATTCTCATACGCTTCATTATGTTCCCAGAATGTGTCTCCAGGGTCACTCTTCAATTACTGCTACATTTTGGATCTAAGCAACATTTAAGAGCATTATTTTATTATTATATCTGAAGCAGAACAAAACAAAATACCACACATCTGGGTATCTTACTAAAAAATGTTTGAAATCTGACATAAAACAAAAATGTAAAGAATAAATATTGGGTTTTTTCCCTTTGCTGTAAGTAGGCCAAAACCTGTAAGTTGCCATTGATATTAAACAGATATTTAAGCAGATATTTTATTTACATCTTAAAAACATCCAAATGATTCAGCTAATTCTTATTCATATTCAAAGATAGTCTTCCTCTGCAAAATATAAGAGCTTAATTTGTTAAATTCTCCTGTCCCACAGCCTGCCAAGCCATGGGTTGAAGATCAGACTTGCCTAAACCTGCAGAAGTTGAGACAATTCCACCCAGCTGTATAGGCATGCTTCTCCTCTGGCTGGGTATGGAGAGAGGGAACAGTTACACGCATAGCTTTTTTGACTTTCAGTTCTCCCTGACATATTTGGAAAACACAGCTTTCTTAAACTGTATGAAAATTTAGCAGAACTGCATAATACCTGAGAGATTATTAAATAAATAGCTTTTACATTTTCAATTTCTTTATTTCTCCTCAAGTTAATTTACCTTCCAAAAAGAAAGTAAGGTAAAATTAGCCATAGAAGGTGCAAATGAGTCTAAATTCCTGAATATTGGAAGTAAGTACAATAAGGGAGTGATAATTATGACTTGTTCTCTGTCTTTCATGCCTGTCTGTTTAGTCAGTTGTGATTAAAGCTTAATCAGCTTGGAGCATGTTATTGCAAATATCACAAATAAATATAATAATTTAAATACTGAATAAAGCATGAATTGCTGCGTGATTTTTATCAAAAAGGCAAGGCATAACTCATCACTTCCTCTCTCTTAAGTAAATGTCCTGAATACCATGCTGGACCCACTCTAAGATTAAATCCAAAATACACCATCCTACTTGTCCATCTTTCTATTAAATGAGTCTTCATATTGTATCCTTTGAATGAATCCTGTGCTTTTTCAAAATGGGTCAGAGCAAATCTTGGAGTATTTCATTTTTATGACATTGGGAAATATGATAGATTCAGTTTTTTTGTTGCTTGCTTTAATCATCTAGATAGGTAATATAAGTGAAACAAATGGGCATTTTCTGGCAATTAAAAAAATTTATGGATGGTATTTGAAGACCTGTTTCAGTTTGCAAAAGCAATTCATACTTATATATGATGACTTTTCCTAATTGCTCAGAAGAATGTCTCAGGCTACTGATTTTCCAAGTATTAAGGTGTTTATAATAAATCCCTTACAAGTCTAGCAAAGAAACAAATGTTTTTAATAGAAATATTTTTCTCTAGTATTTTTCTTCCAGTGATAATAGTTTCCATGGCTTCTTTGAGACATTCCTTGAGTGAAATGTGAGTGGCATAGGGCAAAACTGTGATTATTGAATATAAGATGATATTATAAAGGAGTGCATTAACATTGATGTTGAATTTACTTCCAGATTCTCGGTTCTGTAGAATTATTCTGTGTATAAATGTTCACATATAGTGTTGGATATTGTTATTTTGTTTGTTGTGTTTCTCCCCAAATCAGCATAATTACTATTGAGAAAGAGAAGTCAAACACTTTCAAATATAATCAAGAGTTAATAGAACAGATTAAAATTTTTATTTTGTAATGCTCTAAAGTTGAAGCCAAAAACTGCTTCTAACCTACAATCGGATTGAAATGTTTTTTCTTAAGTCTTGGTTAAGATATTATTAATTTCAGCAAGATTATTTAAAAGTTCAATTATTTTAAATGTATAGGAAAATTTTACCTTTTTTGTTTTTTGGAAAGTAAATTAAGAAAGAAAATTAAAGGAAACTTCATGTATATTCTTTCATTGTAAACTTTTGGTGACACAAAACATAACGTTACCAGAGTAGATAATAAACAATTTGTATTTTCCTGGGATAGAAGAACTAGATATATATTTTACTAGAGTGAAGTATTGTGTTCTAAACTAACCCTTTTTAAAGACAACTTGAGAATAAGCTGCAATACCAAATTAAACTTCAACATTTTAATAAATACATTTTAGTTACACAGTACTTTAAACAATACACATTTGTTTCACGTATATGAAATGCATGCTGCTTGTTTTCTTATTCAAATGATTTCTCATCTGATTATGTGCCTTTGATTTTTCTAACTTTTATATAAGAATGTGAAAAAGAGCCATTTGAATTTTTTTTTTTTGGTAAATACATAGTGGTATGAGGAGGGGGAGAAAATTTCTTTATAACCAGTGTAGCCTTTCCTAACCAAATTTGGACTTTTCTATAGATGTTACTCTGAAAGGTACAAAAACCACAAAGCATCCAGACTCACCTGGGTCCTGAACATCTGAAAGACTGTCCCAGGAGTCCTGACAGCATCCATACGGTAGTGTGCTCCTTTGGACAGTCACTCTATTCATTCCTGGGAAACCAGTACCAGGCAGAGGATTCTCTATGGAGCATTCTGCAGCCGGGAAACAGATTCCAGCACTGACAGCAATGGTTTTTATTTCCATACTCCTTAAAGGAATTTGAAAATCTCTATCACCTTTTGCAAAAGTGACATCTAAAATTTGTCCAAAATGTAAATAATTACAAATTATGTAATTTCCAACTTATTTTAAATATTAACCTTTTAAAAATGTTTTTTTAATTGCTAAAATTGTTACATAATCTTTAAATGCATCTTATGAAATTAGGCTGCCAAACTGTTCTATTTTTCTGTTAGCAGCAATCTAGAAAAATAGCAGTTCATAAAGGAACTCTTCTTTAACAATTGGGAATTTTACATCTTCTTTCTTTTTGACCCAATTTTTAAATTTTCCTTTCTCACTAAGTTTTATCTTAATTTAATATAATTTAATTTATATAGTAAAATATTATATTAGTTTATTTTTAAAAGCCTTCTACTAATGACCGTATTATACTTTCTTGCAGCAAAAATATAAACTAAATTCAATTTTTAAATTTCCTGATAGTTTCTAAATATTCTCCTGTAATATACAATTTTTATTAGGAAACAGTTTAGCAAAATATATGATTAAATTGTGTTTAATGTAATATTAAAATGTGTATACATATATATTTAATTAAAAGCCATGAAAGTATCTCTAAATGAGTTTTGCTTTTTCTCCATAGGTCTATATATTGAATGTTACTTATTGCTAGAATGGGTTAAAATTTAGTATTAATTCTACTCTTGCTTGTCATTTTAATTGAAGTTAATGCTAAAACAAACAAATAAAACCTTTATTAGTAGGTAAGACTGAAAGGACTTTTATTATGGTCATGACACTTAATTCTTGGACTTCTGAACAAGTTTTGCGCCAAAGATTACATATTGATATGTCTTGCAAAAATATTTTTAAAAATCTATTAACTGACATTTTGTTTAGTACCTCATTTTTGTGGAAAGCAAAGAATTAGAGCCCACCTATGATTAGTTACCCAGACATGGAATTCTTTCCCTCTTCCATACCTACACCAGCTGAAGTGTTTTCACTCCAGGGAAATGCATCATAATAAGGTTCCAGGTGAATGAAAAGTGTGACTTTTTTTGTAACCACAGACTCTTTTTTAAGGAATAATTTTTGGGAAAGGTATGGCTCTGAAAGCATCCTTAATATATCCACACCAGGACAACTCCCTCGGGTCCCCTCTTATTGTGGGAGCTTTTCTGTCCTCTTAATAAACTCTGCTTTCTCAAAAACAAACAAACAAAAAACATATCCACACCCTCGGAAAGACTTTGTGAATTCCCATGTAGTACCTTTACTGAGGACCGCTCTCTTGAAGCATCTGTGGGTACCTTGGTGACCAAAGAACAAATAAATAGCAAGATGGACTGTTTTCATTGCATTCCTACTAGGTTTTTCTTTAACATTTTAGTAATTATTTTCTACAGCCTGCCAAGGGGGTAACTAACAATTTAGTGTAGTATAGTAAGAAAGGCTTGAATTTAGTAGTTCAAAGTAAATAATATAGACCCTGGAGTCACCAATAAGGGGAGAAGTGGGAGGGGGTCAGGCTTCAGAAATTACTATTGGGTACAACGTTCACTTATCTGGGGAGTGGGCCACCTGAGACCCAACCCCCACCACTACACAATGTGTCCATATAGCAAACATTCATGTGTACCCACTGAATCTAAACTAAAAATGAGAAAAAAAGAGTCCAAAAGTTATTAACTCTATTCCTAACTGGCTGTGTTTCTCTTGAAAACATCACTAAACTCTGGGTACCAGTTTTCTCATTTGAAGACTGATCTAGGACAATGTTTCCCAAAGCTAAGCACAATGCTTTTTTCAGGTGGTACATATACAAACTTGATTTGTCATTTTTTAAATTATTTATCAGAAAAAATAGTCTATTAAATCCATGATCCTTGAATATAGTTTTTTAGAAGGTATACAAAGTGAGTATTTTATTTTTAATAATGATAATTTTTTTTTTTGAGTTGGAGTCTCACTCTGTCACACACTCACAGCCATGGCAACTTCGACCTGCTGGGCTCAGGTGATCCTTCCACCTCAGCCTTCCAAGTAACCAGAACTACAGGCATGTGCCACCATGCCCGACAAATTTGATTTATTGTAGAGACAAGGTCTCGCCACGTTGCCCAGACTAGTGTTGAACTCATGGGCTTAGGCAATCCTCTCACACTGGCCTCCTGAAGTGCTGGGATTATAGGTGTGAGCCACCTATTTTTTTAAATGTTAAATAACCAGGTATGTTAATATTTATGTATGGGAATTAATGAAGTTTGTGAAATACTAGAGTAGTTATGAATCTATAATTCAATCAAGGTCCAGCATTATATCATTTTATGAAAAACAGTTGGAAGAAATAAAAGGAAAGGAGGAAACAAAGAAGAAAGAAGGAGAGGAAAGGAGAAAGGCCTTTTAAAAGGACATATATATTTTAAATAGTCTTGCAGAATGCCATAATCATGGATGGCAAATATCAGCCCACATAAGAAACTCCAAAAGGCAAATTCAAGAAAATAATTTAGTTAAGTATTACTGGATAGATGTGTTAAAGGCAAATCAAGCCTTCTTAACCCTCTGAGCATGAGCTTAAAATCGTCACCATATCTTCACAACCAAGTGATGTCAAAATTTGAATAATTAACCAGGCAAATAAAACTTACCACAAAACTCAGAGGCCTGGTACACAGCTACATCGGTTATCTTTACTGATCTTTACTGATAAAATTATGCAGGTAATCTAATAACCTTCCTGTCTCATTGTATCTGTGGTCACAGCCAATTTCAGTACTGGACTTTTAATTAGGACAGCTAACTGGGAATAGATGCCCTGTAAATGGTGTGGGTTTTCCAGATTAGTAAATAAATTCGACTTTTAAAAAGTTTTTCATTATTCAGAGATAAAAATAGATTGAACTAAGGGGCATTAATATAAGCAATTTTCTAAGCCTTGTAGATCTAGCTACAGTATATGTAAATGCATCCAGCTAGTAATAATGAGATATATTTCACTTCATTTTTTTTCTGTTATGTTCAAGTTCCTTGAATTCTTTTTTTAGTAAGGTATTAAAGTAGAATCCAACTTTCCTTCATCTTCTCTCCTGTGCCCCAATTCTTCTTTAAGAATCAATCAAATGAAAATATTCAGTCAAAAATCTTTAATGTGCATACCCATATACACGCACACACACACAAATGAACATAGACACACAAAAATAAACACCACCAAGTAAAATTTTTTTAGAAACGCCATAGGTATGTCTGTCAAAGGTGGACCAATACAAAAATTATATAAATATTAATCTCAGCTATGCCTTAAGCTAATTCCTTTCTTGTCTTATATTCTAATAAAGAAAGGTCACTCTATTTAGTATAGCTTTCAGTGTTTCTTGAATTCCAAGTACCATTTCTGTAGATAACCATAGCAATTCTATATTTATTGTTTCACAAAGCATTTTCCCACCCACTATCTCTATTTAATCTCTTATGAGATAAGAATACCAAAGAACTGGCTGATTTCTCTGAACATTTTCTTTTGCTAGAAAAGTTGAGAACAATAAGAAAGCAATACTAATAACAGCTGCCATTTATTGAACATTTGTTCCTACTCAGATGTTTTCACATGCAAAAACCTTCCTTAGTGCTCACAACATTGAAGAGATAATATGATTCTATTTTATAGATCAGTAAGGATGCTCTAAGGTTAACATGTTCAGGGTCACACACATAGTAGTAACAAAGTTGGGGTTTGAATCTAAATTGATCTTTTTCTGAAACCCGAAGAACTTTCTTCTATTTCATGCCACCCCCTTACTAATGGTTCCTATTTACTGTTTGTTGAATAAAACCTAATAATCAGATATGCTCTTTTCAAATAAGCTTGATAGCAGATGTCAGTTCAAATCCCTTAGGTAGCTAGAATCAAGTCAAAATGGCTGGAAATTTTCCAATTGACTATGAGTAATAATGAGGCAATCTGGGTAATACATAAACCCATTCACACCTACTCTTCTCCAAATTCCCCAGAAGCGCTATTACTTAGCAGGGCGAGCCAAAAAAAAAGGCTAACTCGCTGCCTGAAAGAAAAGGTTGGGAAAGGGGAGCTTTGCTCTAATATGGGCAGGTCATTCTACCACCAATACAGTCCTGGGAGGTTTTGGTTTCAACAGATGTCTGTCCTGAGGCCATCCCAAAATTGACTGAGCTGTACCACCAGTGGTAAATCTCAGTTTCCCTAAATATCCAAATGTGGGAAAGCTGGCAATGTAGGCATTCAATGGCAAAATATATGAGAATTCTGCTACTTAAACACATGCAAGTTGTCATGCCATACTCAACATTAATGGAAGCAATCATGTGCTCTAAGCATCCTAAATGCTGGTCTAACAAACCTATGTTTGAATTGTCTTGGACTATACCAAAAGGTTACAGTAGGAAGCCCACATTCAGATGCTGGAAAAAAGGAATGAGCTCATCACCAAGAGGGAGTTGGATAATTCAACTAGATCATACCCAGGAAGCACTTTATTCATATCCCTTCATCTGGTCTGTAACATCCTTTGCAGTGGAGTACGGCACGTTTTATTTTTCTCTTTATCCACATTAGTAAACCTGTTCAAAGCATAGACAAAATGTATTGACTGCTAATTTTGTCCCAGGCTCTTTGTTAGAGCATTATTTGTATCACCTTATTTGATCCTTACAAGTTTAAGAGGAAATTTTTATTATTACTCCATTTATGACATGAGGAGACTGAAGGTGAGAGAAGTCAAACACCAATAGACATGTGACTGGAGTGGTCTTTCCAGATTCTAGAACAAGTTAATCTGACTCCAAACTCCCTCAGCACCACATGTATGTTCTTATTTAGTTGTTATTTAATAAGAACATAAGGAAACTTCCAGGGTATCTAATCTCAAATCTATCTCTATGAATTCCAAAGTCCCTTATTTTTTCATACCCATATTCTTCTCAGTATTGAATCTAGTAGTGGATTTTACTTAAGCAAGTGTGAATTCTTTCTCTCTAAGAATCTCTAAAGAGAAGTTACTTATTCTAAGATACTTTCCATCAAGAGAGAGGCATATCCATGAGGAATAAATATTTTCTGAGCACTTACCATCTGTCACACTATGATAACACTGTTGGGCTCACCAAAATGAACATGATGGCTTCTAGAATTCCCAACAGCAACATGTTTCTCTCAAACCAAAGAAAATAGGTACTTGTAACCTTTTCAAGTTACATGTTTATTGTTAACAGGAGTGGGAAAATGGAATGATTTCTTTTCGTGCTGTTTGAGGAGTAGAGGTGAAAGCCCAGCTTCTTAACTTTCAATCATACACCCTGAACTGTAGGTCGGGCAGATTGGTGGTCACCTTCAGGTCCCAACCTGCAGAGCAACCCACCTCTGAAAGCCTCGTCATTCAGGGAGGTATGTGTGCCAGACTCCACAAACCTGGGCTTGCTGGTGGAGGGCCTCTCCAGCCAAGAATAGCATAGTCAGGAAGAGGTAGTGGGAGGTGGGAAGCGGGCTCAGGACTGGCAAGTGGGCAGAGTGAGTCACCTCTTTGATGTGGAGTGGTTATTCCAAACACAGCAAAGGTGAGCAAGCATTTCCTTCCCCTGACTACCCTGACCATAGTGGCAAAAGCCTCTTAGTGTAGGAAATGGAGTCACCAGATAGGAAGGCGTCAGAGAGGCAGGAGACAAAATTGTTAGTCTATGCTGTAGATAATATCAATTTTACTAAGATGGATTTGGCCTTCATCTGGTAAAATTCCAGTCTGTTTTATGTGCATAAACTTGTGCTCTCATTATTTCTAAAACCTTTCCTCATTATTCCCTATTCTAAGTAGGGATGCCAATTGAGAAGTGTTCTCATACAGCAAGACCCCCTCAGCAGAATTAACTGTTTAAATAAATCAACTAATTTTAGAAAAAAAGACAAGTCCGAGATCATCTTGCTTAGAGAAGAAAAATGCCGTAAAGAAAAGATTGTTACACCTGCCTGTGGTTCTGGGAATGCCTGGTTCTTTCATAAGATTCAAATTTTGGGTCATGCTAGAATCTGTTTGGCCCAGCCTGAATGAACCTAGTTTGTTTGCAGAAAACAGAAGGAAGGCACTGCTGTTCCTACTGATTTCAACTTTGGAAAGGATTGTCTGTTGGCATCGCAGCACATTGCCTGCTTTCTTTTCCTGTCCTGAAAGCAGGGTCCAGAAGAATAAGGGCTGCATTTTCTAGACTCCTTGTAAGTAGTGCTCTGGTTTAGTTTCTCCAATGAGAAGGTGGAAGAGAAGCCATCGTTATTGCTCTGGTGGTGGCAAGCAGGTGTAGGGGCTTTGCATATAGCAGATCTGAGGTTTTTCCAATGACTTCTGAGGGTCCTCCTGCAAATCATCCACTATGGTGCCTCAAACAGCTGAGATAAGTGATGGAGGTTCTCTGAAATTCCTGCACTTCTTTATTTCCTACATGTTAGCAGTAGTTTCCCTGTTTTTTTTTTTAACTTACAATGGTTTATAATTCCCTAAATTAAATTCCTATCTGATTGAAATAACTAAAGGGGTTTATGTTTTTGACAAAATCTTAACCTGCACATACTTCAAATAGGCAAAGGATAAACTCAAATGATTCATCTTCCATAAATTATTAAGATTCTATTTTGCCTAGAAATTTTTCTTTTTCAAATTTTTAGTACTTTTTAAATTTTCCTACTTTTTTTTTTTTTTAAAGATGTGGGGTACAATTCAGGGTTAGGTATACAAATGTTCATTATGCATGTACCCTACTGTTGATGAGGTGTGCTATTATTGTGTTGCACTTCTTGTGGCGATGAACTAAAAAATGTACTGCTCAATCATTAAGTATATTTCATTCTTCAAGGCATCTCTTGTATAGTAGTAATATGTATTCATCTGCCCTTCATCACATTATGAATATTAATAACATTTAGATTGAAAAGTTCTATTGTTTAGTTTGCTCTTATATCAGAGAATATAAAACACATAAACACACAAGCCTGAATTTTATTTATTTAATTTAGTTGGCCTCATCTGAACCTTTTCTGAGAAAAGAGTAGGAGAGACAGAATGACCTGAATTCTTAACAATAGCATCCAAAGTTTTGAGTCAAATAGGCCAGAGTAAAGAGGAAAGAAGAGACTTTCAGAGAAAATATCATCTTTTTAAATTAACTTTCTTCCTTCACAAAGATAAGGCTTAATCTTTGTTTCTTTCTGCCTCTTTTATATTTTATTTTTGTATCCCAATCAGCAAAGGAAGTATGCTTAACTTTAAACACTACTTACCTGAAGTTCAACATTGTGGATAAGAGGACCTATTTCAAGTAGCTTAAACTCTAAGGCCTTGTCACTATTGAATAAGTGTCTCAAAAAATGAAGTAAATAAAATATAATAAGATTAATTAAGTTGTTGGATGTGCTTTAGTTTGCCTATAACTCATAAAAATGCTTCATTATTTTGTGGATGATGTCATTTGATTACTTGATTTTCCCAGTAAGAGTTTAGATGTTCACTGCCCTAACTAAATAATCTTTCCTTTCTTTGGATGTGCTATGAAAAAATTAGAAACCCAGACTACAGAATAAAGATGGCATGTAGATGCATCCATTTATATGTTAAATCATTTTTAAAAACATTTAGTAAGTTTCTACTATGTACCAGACCTGTTCTAGCCATGAGCAAATTAAACTAAAGGTCTGGTCTTTGAGTAGTTTAAATTTGATTATAGGGAGTCACAGGAAAAAAAAAAGTCAAAAAAATATATGACAGCAAAAAGTATTTTTTAGTAAAATCAAGCAGAGAGAGAGAGAGAGAGAGAAAAGGAGTATGGGGAGAGGATATAATTTCTAATAGGCTGGCCAGGGAAGGTCTCACTGAGATGAAGACATTTAAGAAAAAACAGAAAGGAGGTGAAGGGGTGGCTATGCAGAGAAAGGGTCTTCCAGATGAGGAGAGAGCTGGGGTGAAAGCCTTGAGACAGGAGAGTGCATTGTATGGCCTAGGAACAACCAGGTCAGTGTGGTGGTGACAGAGCAAGTGAGGGAGTAGATGGAAAGCTGTAGGAAGGTGGCAAGAAAGGTAGCAAGGGCCAAGTTGTAGCCATTGTGAAGACTTGGGGAATGTGTTGCTAGGCCACACATTGGTTTTTGAAAATTAATTAGATGGTGTAATTTTTAAAATAGTGTATTTTATATAACATTTTATTTCTAATATCCCTAGAAAAATGGTAAGATCTGGCAATTCTGTATTGTATATTACCACACTGTGACAGCAGAGGTGAGCAGTAGCTGTTCCTTGATGTGGTTCCAGGTTCTCCAGTGCCTCCTATTTCCTATTTTCTGACATGTGGCCTGCTTTGCTAAGACCTAAAAGGATTTTTGTTTGTAACTCTATAAATGAGGGATTAATCAGTGGTTAATTTACTAAAGTACATAGAATGCCTTTGGAGTTGCCTTGGTTTCTTCATAGCCAAGGTCTTGATGGAATGACTCTGGGCCTTGGAGGGTCCAGTCCTGGCTGGGAGTACATATTGTTCTATGAATGGCCACAAGCCATATGTATTAGTATGTGACAAGAATGACTATCTCAGCACAATAATTAAACATCCAGGTGTCTGCCACATGTTTGGAAAGCACGGTTTTGGATCAGCATGTTGTAAATTCAGTTGTATTGATTTCACTTTGAAGATTCAGAGCTGCTTTCTGTTATGTGAGATTTTTATTGGTTTTTACCCAAAGTGTAGCTTTATTTAACAGATAACATTGAGAAATGAAATTTAGCTGTGTATCCATATGTATGTAAGTAGTTGATTTGAGCAAAGAGAGAAGTTTAGGAGAAAGGGCATCGTCCATGATCAAAGAAAAACGAAAGTTGTTGACTCTTTCACATTTGTAGTATACTTGACCCTCTGCTAATTACCAATATCTAGCATTTGACCAGGACTGTTTGGGAAATCCACAAGACTTAAAAATGATAAATGGCCTCCATGTGGATGATTTTCTCTTCATTTTCTGAGTCAACACCTGGTGACTCAGAAGTTATTATATTTTTATCTTTCTAATTCTGGTAGTCAAAAGCCAGGGTTGAGTCAGTCAGATGTTTCTTAAATGAGTTACAGAATATACACTTATTCATGATAAATACCATTGTATACAGCAGACTTGTTCTGGGGCAGTACCAACTTGTGCCTGGGACATTTAGGTATTTGGAGTTTTTAAAAAATTAAAATAACATGAGTAAGAATTATTTTATAGATAACCCAAGCCATAATAAATCTACATTAAAAATAGTATTTAAATGATAGCTTAGAAAATTCAAGTTGAAAACTTCAGAGTAAATTTAATTCAAAAACATTTTAAGATAAAAAGGAGACATGGATGTTTAGTAATTTCTTTAAAATGAATCAGGTAGATAACTGATTCAACTTTTAAAGATTGGCTTTGATAGTTCTCTCTTTGAGTGAGAAAAATACTTACAAGAGCAAGAACTGACTTTTAAAGTGAGTCTAAAGGGAGTTTCTGGTTAGCTTAGAAATTGTGTTTTCTTTAGTTTAGCAAGAGCTCTGCCAGAAAGCATACAGAAAACACCTCCATAGCGTAAAACACTAAAGTAAAAGAATCTCATTGGTTCCAGGTAGAAATAAGAGTAATTGCAACTACTCTTTCAGTAAAAGTAAAGCAGAGAGCTGAACATTTAGCAAATGTATGCACAGTAAATTGTCAATTTGAAAAACATGAGACATATTTGGTAAAATTTAGCATCTATTATGTTGATGTTCTAGGTTGGATTTCATAGGAAAGAGACCCAGACACAGAGATTTGTGTGCTGGAAGTTTATTGGCAGTACATTTGGGAGTAAGAGCACCCATGGGAGAGTGAAGGAAGGTTTGGCAAGAAAGAAGTTGATCTGCAACTCTGTAGGACCAAAGGCCACAGCCAGTCTTGTGGAGAGCTCTGAAGCTGACATAGCGCTTTAGAGTTGTCCTAAATTCAGGCAAACAGCTCTCTTTGACCAAAGGCATTTCTGAGGCAGGGACTCCTCTGTGAGTCTCATCAGCAGCTAACGTGGCACTTGGGGCAATGAATGCCTCTGTCATAGATAGAAAATCTGTGTGGTGCACTTCAGAATCCACTATAGTTAATGTAGTTTCTTCTTTCACAGACAGGAGAAGCCAATACATTGGAAATGATGAATGATAAATGGACCTCATTTAACAACATTCCATAGTGAGTATCACAGGAAGAAGTGTGGTCTGGTGTGTCATTTGGATGCAGAAAACTGGGGATCAAGTTGCAACTTGACCATGTATTAGCTGCATAATTTTTAGGGGCCAGTGCAAAATTAAATTGGGAAGTTCAAAAATTAGGGAAAAATATGCCATTAAAGGTACTAAAATGTGAAGCTTTTTTTCCCCCTTTGAAAGACTCTCTTTAATGTGTTGTGGTGTTTTTATATGCTATTTAATGTTGCTCTGTGGGGACAAAATTTTAAGTTTAAACTATTGGCATGAATTTTATCATTTATCTTTATACTGATCAATACTAGTTTCAAATGCAAATATAAGAGCCTTTAACTTGTACATGCCTATGTATGTCATTCTTACCACAGTGACAATGCTGCAGTAACTCAATTATTTTATTTCATTTCTAGATAAACTTTACTCACAATCTACCAGCACCTTTCCCTTCAACTTACTGATAAGAAAAGAGTTGAAGGTTGCCTTTTTCTTTCCTTCAGTGATATAATTTTCAGCATAAAAGGTTGGCTAGAGGGAGACAACATGAGTATGAAAGGATATGATAGGATTTCTTGGTTGTTTGTGTTTCTTAGAACACCATTGTCTTCTTTTTACATTTAAAGAAATTCTGGTTTGAAGAGTAGGCCTACTCAGTCATAGATATCATACACTTACCTTGTGCTCACTTTTGAGTCTTACTGAACTCACACA
The DNA here is from genome assembly GCA_963574415.1 of Tarsius wallacei. Taxonomy (NCBI): domain Eukaryota; kingdom Metazoa; phylum Chordata; class Mammalia; order Primates; family Tarsiidae; genus Tarsius; species Tarsius wallacei. Next base: position 8,378 of record CAUYQG010081142.1, on the reverse strand, counting down.
CATCCCACACTAGAACTCTTGCGTTCAAGAAGCGGCAGACACACACACATTGTATGTATCCCATCTGCTTACACATATGTTGCCTTGTCCTATCTAACTTCAGTTACAAAATACATATTTAAAGATTAATTGTTTAAGAATTTCAAGAAGGTGACAGCTGAGTATTAGGACAAGTGTGTGATGGGCTTTTGCAACTACACTGGTCACACAGCTAATTTTGACTACGAAATTGACCTTAGCTGTGGAAATTTAAAAGTCATTCAGTCCCGTTGAGCCTAAGTTTTCTATTCCATAAATTTGATATAATTATCCCTAGCCTGTGAATTTCTCATGATTGCCTGAGAACTAAAGAGACAATGTATGTAAATTCTCTATGCAAGGGGAGAAGGGCACTAATGTTTACTGAGCGCCTATTATGGGTCTTACTGTAGTTGTCCTAAAATACTTGTTTCAAGATCACCCCCAGACACTCTCTATCCCTTGAATCTTTGTACATTTCTTAGCCCCAGAAAATAATTTCTTCATCTCTGAACCCCTTCACCTGGTCATAATAACTCATTCTTAGATTCCAGATCTGATGGTATTTAATTTAAGCACCTAATATGTGCCACGTGTTGTGCTAAGGATCCAGAATAGGGTTAAAGTTAGAGATCCTGATTCCTACTCCCAAGACTAGTTAATTATCCTCCCTTTTGGACTTATCTCCATCATAACATACGCCACGCATACTATATTGCCTGTTTATATGTCTGCATTCCTTCTTGACTGTCTCCTTGATTCACCCATCATAACTCCAGTGCATAACACTGTGCCTGGTACTTAGTAGACACTTAGTAAATGCTTGTTAACTGACTGAATGGATACTAGCAATTATTGACATGAAAGGTGAAGAGGTTGAATCAGCAGTTGAGAAAAGGATCTAGACAAGGAGAGAGGAATGGACTGAAGAAATAAATGTGATAATCTTTAGCATATAGGCTGTAGAAGAAGTCATGGAAGTAGATGAGACTTTCCAGGGACGGTATAAGACAAGGAGGAAGAGACCAAGAACAGAGCCTTAGCAACATCCACATATAAGGTCAAAAATAGGAAGATTGGAGAAGACTAAATCGGTGTTCTCAGGGGGGTAGAAGGAAAATCGGGAGAAAGTGTGATTTCTGAGAAACAAAATGAATTAATTGATTTCAGTAATTAAAAAGATATTATACATACTGCAAAAGTAATTTTAATGGTCAAAATGCAGATGATTAAAGAGTGAATATGCTTTAAGGAGCTTAAATTAGGTTCACTGCACTACTTATAAGAACACAGAAATAGAGATTCAAGAGACTTGATAACAGAACTTGTTTAGAATCTTAACTATTCTTGTAGTTTCAATGGGAGAAAGTGAAAAGGGCAACAACAAAAAAAAAGAGGGGGGGAGGATATTCTTAGAAATATCCAAATTTGAAGCTGGAAATGTAGTTTATACCTTTAATCCCAGCTATTTGGGAAGCTGAGGCAGGAAGATCAATCGAAACTTGGAGTTCAAGACCAGTCTGGGCAATGTAGTGAGAGCCCCCTTCTCTCAAAACAACATTTTTAAAGGAAATATCCAATTTGAGGGCAATAGAAGGAACAATCTATGTAGCAGCAGAGTAGTTAGTAAGGAAAAAATAATTAGAATCTAAGAAAATTGGGTTTAGCATATGCGCTGTCTTTAAAGAAAACATATATTTCGTTGAGGAAAGAAGGCAGTGAGTTGCCAAAAGGACTCTTTTTCAAATTCGTAGCCAACATTCCCGGGTCACACAAGTTAAATGGTCTTGAAAGGAATGAGAATGACTTTTAGTGGTGAAGTAGAAGAATTGACCAGAGTCAGGTCATATAATTGAGAACTGGCATTGAGTACCACATAATGGTGGAAAGCTATAACATTGTAAAGACATCAAACCCACTACCGAATGATTTCCTTCAGCAGTACTCAGCAGACTACAGGTAGGAACAGAAAATAATGAGTCATTGGATTGATTCAAAATTGGATGTTTGCAGGATGTGTGATTCAGAAGGAGAAGAGATGAGATTTGACAGTTCTGGTGAAAGAAGTTTGAAAGTGATTGATTATATACTTCAGGGTGAATAGGAAGAAAATAAGACCAGGATGGACTTGATGGGTAGTAATAATAAAAATTACAACGCATGAGAGCTAACTTTTGTTCTTTTATTTAAGTCAGGTGCAGTGCAATTAGGTATACTACCTAATTGAATACTCCCACTATTCTGTGAAATGGGAACTATCAGTAATATGTACCACAATAAAAATAAGGATGCTGAGGGTTAGAATAAATACGTAACTTAGCAGTTTTTCTAAGCAGTTTAGCTATTAGGTGGTAGAGCTTGGACTTGACTTCAGGTCTTTCAGCTCCAAAGTTGTTCCACTAAGAACCTTTTCATATAAATGTAACAAAACAGCAAAGCACTGATATAAATGAAGGCAGAAGCTCACTGGATAAGTTGGAAGTCATGACAGGTAGAATGAATATTGGATTTTAAGATATTTCAGAGGTAGACAGTCCATCCAGAGGATAAAAAGACCCAGAAGAGTTGGTGTGTGAAGGGGGCTTATAGGGAAGATCATTGGCATTGAGCAACTTCTACCACCTTCAATGAAATGACTTGAATAAATTATATCAAAGTTACAATGCTATACTCAATTTCTTCCTTCTCCATCAAGAAATCTTTCCCGGGCAAACCCCTTGGGTCCCCTCCAGCTCTGGGAACTCAATAAATCCTGCTTTCTAAACAAAAGAATTCTTTCCCAATTCTTTCACCAGATGGAATTTCTTCTTTCTTTGAACTCACAGAATTCTATCTGTGCCTAAGTCATACAATAATATTTTGGCTATTGTGAATATGTTTTATCTGCCCCCAACACCCCCACCCACTAGACCTGCTTTATTCTGAAATTTTTGTAAAAATCCCCAGGATAGTATTGTTCATATATAAGATGATCAAATTTAAAAGATGTTGAATAGATTAATGAATTAATATAGTAAAAATGAAATTTTAAACATTTTGAACTTTCAGATAAGAAGTGAATTTAATATTTTTATTCTGCCATAATGCAATATTTTAAGTGTTGCATATATTGCTTGAACGTTTGAGACCCTTTTGAAAATAATATAAAATTATGCTGATTTTTTGATGATACTATTTTTTTTCTCATTTAAATTTTGAAACATATTATGTGTCAGTGAGATGTCCTAGCTACAAGGTGGTAGCATTGCAAATATTTTTTTCATATAAACCATCAATACAAAGCAATTATTTCATATGTAATCAATGGTTATATGATTACTTTATATTGATTCACTGCCCTAAGAGTTGGAAGATTCTACTGACATTAAAAAAATATTAAAGCAATGCCAAAAAAATGCTATAAACCTAAATTTTAATTAATATCTGATTTATTGAGAGAAAATGAAAGTGCAGTTTTGGTAAATTTCAGTTTATTTCACATAAAAAAGTAAAATCAAGCCTTTAACTTTTATAAAAATTAATTTTTTTTCTAAGCAGGAAATTTGATTTGTGCAGTTGCTGGTGAAATTATATTGAACTGTGTTTCTACTGAATTAAGGAAAGGCCATTTGAGTTCAATAGGACATCTGTAAATGCACATGAATGTTGAATGCTGGCTGCATTTTTATAGTAATGTGTCTTATTAGTCAGTTAAAATTCTGAGTCATCTACCACTTATAAGTTACAACAAGTTGTTGAATCAAAGCCTAGATTATGATGCAAAATCAAACTCATCTATTCAGTGAATAAAAATGTGAATTTTCCAATAAGATATACAAAAATAAAATATAGTTAGCACTAATTTTGTTTTCTAATTTGACAATTCAAATCTATATTTCCAAACATGGCAATTATTTTAGTCTGTTCAGGTTACCATTAAAAAAAATACCATAGACTGGGGTGAATAAAAATTTATTTTCTCACAGTTCTGGAGGCTGAGAAGTCCAAGTTCATAGTACTGGCTGATTCAGTTCGTGGTGAGTGTTCTCTTTTTGGCTTGCCAATGGCCACCTTTTTACTGTGTCCTCACATGGTAGAGAGATCTCTGATGTCTTTTCCTCTTCTTATAAGGGCATCAGCTCTATTTGATTATGATCTCACTCTTGTGGCCTCATTTAACCTTTATCACCTTCCTACAGGTTCTATCTCCCAATACAATCACACTGGGAGGGGACACATACATTTAGTCCATAACAGCAATTACATTTATTAAATTACATATTTTCCTAATAATTCACATTGCTATTGACCTTTATAATTGATCTCAAATACATTACATTTTACTAATGGTTCTCAACTCTGGTTGCTCATTAGAATAATTAGGAAGGCTAGGCGCAGTAGCTCACTTCTGTAGTCCCAGCTCTTTGGGAGGCAGAGGTGAGAGGACTACCTGATCTCAGTGGTTTAAGACCAACCTGGACAACATGGTGAGACCTCGTCTCTACAATAAATTTTTTAAAAGTCAGCTGGACATGGTGGCACTTGCCTGTGGCTCCAACTGCTTGGACTACTGAGGCAGAAGGGTCGCCTAAGCCTAGCATAGCCGTGAGCGTGCTGCTGCATTTTTACCGGAGTGACAGAGTGAGACTTTGACTCAAAAAAAAACCAAAAGAATAATCGGGAGAGCCTTTAGAAACATATCAATGCCTGGAATGCATATCTGGAAATTTTAATTTCATTGATTTGAAGTAAAGACCAGCCATCAGTATTTTTGTTGTTGCCATTGTTGATGATGAGTTGCTCATATTGAAAAAGTGACTTTATATGTTTTTTCAATCATCTATATCTAAAGTGTATAAGAGCTACTCATTATTTTTTAATTGAGGTAACATTAACATACAATGAAATCTACAGATCTCCATACAAATACCACCCAAGCAAGATATAGAGTATTTCTATCATCACAGAAAGCTCCATAAAATCCCTTACTGCTAAGCAATTATAGTTCTAATTTTTTTCACCATGGATTACTTTTGCCTATCCTTAAACTTTATATAAATAGTATCAGGCAGTATATACTCTTTTGGGTCTATTTTGTTTCATTTTGAGAATATAGATTCATACCTTTCACTTTGGAAACACCAAATTCTCACTCTCCTTCTAAGATTTTACCCAAGCTGGTATGGTTTTCCAACATCCCCTTCCTTTATTTGCCTCCCTGTAAGTTTAGCTCATTCTGGCTAGAGCACAAATATTGCCTCCTTCCTGAAGAATTCCCAACTTCTTGCTTACCAGTTGCTATTAACAAGATTATGTATAAAAATACTATGCAGATTTATTTCTATAAAAATTTTTAGTGTGAGATATTGAAGATAAAAAATTAATAGGATTGCAGGTTAAAAGAATTTGAAATTAGATCTGAGTTTAAGGCCAAATTTCTAGTCATAACTGTTTCATTTTGGGAAAGTTACTTATGTTCATTGCCTCAATTTCCTCATTTATAAAGTAAAAGTATATTCATCACAAAAGGTGGTTGTGAGGATTTTTTAAAAGTGATGAATATAAAAATGTTTAGCACAGTAGCTAGAACACAGTAAATACTCAATACATTTTTATTCGTTGTCATTTCTACTGCTATTGGATTAAATGGTTGTTTGTAGAAAAGTATCCAAAGTTAGGCATCGGAAAGGAAATAACTTTTCTAAATAAGTTGGGGAAAAATAGAAGAGACTAAGTATCAATGCATGTGGATATGGATTACAAATTACAATCCTTACTCCATTTTTACCAATATCTACTTTTGTAGAACAAGAAATCAGTATGTATAAGAACTCCAGAGAACCTAGAAATATCTATTACTATAAAATTGTCACTATTGATAACAAAATTACTATAAAATTATATTATAGATGATAAAGTGGCACTCATCTAAAATTCCATGTATAGATTAAAATAAAATTCCACGTATAGATTAAAATAAAATTATTTGTTGGAGGAGGGGCAAAATGGCAACAGGACAAGTCGAACTGTGAAAGTCTCCACAAAAGGTGGCTGTTGCAGCTGGTTTCATGCACCTCCGTCACCGCTGCTGCCACCTCCACAAAAACTGGCTGCTGCCGGCACCACCACCACTGGCTCTGCAAAGGTGGCTGCTGCAGCTGGTCCCACGCACCGCACCACTGCTGTGGCCCTCGGCTTCCAACCCTGCAGAATTCCCAGCTCCCTCCCTCATCTCAAGCCACCCCGAAGTGGCGGGACCAGAGACCAGCTAAAGCCCAGAGTCCGATTGGTGGAGAGAGAGAATCAGAGCAGGCCCAGTAAAGAGGTGCCCACCACAGCAATTTTTTCTGTTCCAGGACCAGGTAGAGACCTGCATTGCCCCACCCAGCTCCGTACAGCTCTGCCCAGTCTCCAACTTGGGACCTAAGGTAATTGCATCAAATGGGGAGAGACAGAAACCCCTCCCCCATGCTAGATCAGACACAGACAGGTAGGATCTGGGTGACAGACCTGACAAGCAGCAAGCCAACTAAGTCCAGATCTGATCCTTACACCGCAGGCCTGGGACATCTGGCTCTAGTTGTGAGCAACCCTACCAGCCTGTGATGAGAGCTAGAGATCAGAGCTGAAAGGATGTTGGGCCCACAGGAACGATCTCAGAGCAACCTTGATTCATTGTATTTACTTATTTTTATTCTTTGTTTGTTTTGCTCATTTTTGTTTGTTTTATGTTTCACTTTTTGTCTCTCTTCTCTCTGTTTTTGCTAATGTTTTCGTACTTGCCTTGTTTCTGTTGTTTTTCTTTAGACCTCATGTTTGTGTAGAGGAATTGTATATCAATAGAGAGTTTGGTTGGCTTGTGTGTTTGTATGATTGTCTGTATGTTTTAGTTTTTTTACTCTTCCCTGTTTTTGTGTCTCTTTTCATTTGTTAGTCGGTACATTTGTCTGTTATCCCTCTTACTCTTCCCTCTCTCCAACTTCCTCCTCCTACCCTCCTTCCTTGTTCCATTCTTTTCCATTTTCTTACCTCATTTTGCTTTCAGGGAGCAAACTAACATCCCCACTGCATAGACAAATTGCAAGGCATTGGGAAGGGGGTTCCAGGGTACCCATATACCTGTCAGTGGATACTGGGATCTGCAGATAGATTTTGAGTCACAGCTCCCCCCTCAATTAAATCTCAAAACTGCAAAAAAGTATAGCCCCCAACCCACAGTCCAGCCTCACATAAGGAAGAATAGGAGATTGAGCAAACAGAAGTAAAAGCAACCCTGCCATCCCTGAACAACAAAATTAAAGAAGAGGGGGAAAAAAGTGGAGAGGAAAATCTGCACAAATGAAGAAAAACCAAAAGAAGAATATGGGTCTCACACAGACCCCTGGGAGGTCAGACGCTGAGAAAACAGACTTAGGAATGCAAAGAGTGAAGAGGCCACAGAATGACAGGTCGCATACTACAAACCCAAGCACCAAGACATTAATAGAGAGAATAAAAAGAATTGAAAAGAGACAAGAGGAAAATAGGAAGGAGTTGATAACTGAGATAACAGCAGTAAAGAATACTGTGATTGAAAAAAAATAACAAACTAATAAGCATGGAAAGCAGAATTAGTCGAGCAGAAGAAAGAATCTCAGAGCTTGAGGACCAAAATACAGAACTAACCCAAACTGTCAAAAACATAGAAAAGAAGCTTAAAAAGACAGAACGAAACCTTCAAGAGATGAGCGATTATTTCAAGGGGCCAAACGTAAGAGTAATTTGACTTCCTGAGGAAGAAAGAAAGACAGAGACCACTCTGAAACAAATATTCCATGAAATTATTCTTCAAGAAAACTTCCCTCATCTCATCAGTGATGCAACCATTCAAATACAAGAGTTTCAGAGAACTCCTGCAAGACAACAAATGAGAAGAACAACTCCCAGACACATAATAATACGCCTAAACAAAGTAGGTATAAAAGAAAAAATCCTAAAGGCAGCAAGAGAAAAAGGTCAAACTACCTATCGGGGAAGACCAATTAGAATAGCAGATTTATCTACAGAAACACTTCAGGCTAAGAGAACTTGGAGTCCAATCTTCAAAGCTCTCAAAGATAAACAATTTTAACCAAGAATAACCTAGCCAGCTAAGTTAAGCTTCATCAGTGAGGGAGAATTAAAATCTTTCCCAGACATCCAATCCCTAAGAACTTACACTGTCTCTAGACCATCTCTACAGGAAACACTTAAGAAAGTATTAAACACAGAAGGAAAGGAAAAAAGAACAACAACAAGAGTGCAGGAAAAACATTGAAAACACACATGAATCAACCCCAAAATCAAAAGAAAGGCAACAAACAGGAACAATAACCAATCTATAAGAACCTTATGACAGGGAT
>CAUYQG010081141.1:0-50029 GCA_963574415.1 Tarsius wallacei | reverse complement strand
ATAAATCAAAAATTAGCGGGTGTGGTAGCGTGCGCCTGTAGTTCCAGCTACTTGGAAGGCTGAGGCGGAAGGATCGCCGGAGCCCAGCAGGTCGAGGCTGCGGTGGCCGGGAGCGTGCCACTGCACTCCAGTCTGGGTGACGGAGTGAGACTTCAACTCAAAAAAAAAAAAAAAGAAGAAAAAGAAAAAGAAAAGAAAAAAGAAACATGAGGATCATTGGAAAAAATGAGCAAGGCAGAGAAGGACCAAGGGGGGACGAAACTATGACTCCAAAAATTCACAGACCATGACAGTTGCAAAAAAAGAGCTGATATCAGCAAATGTGGTAATTTTTCTACAGCACTCAAATTCCTGTCCTGCATGTCAACTTAAGAGAATTTTGTCAGATGGACATCACACAAATATCCACTCACATCCTGAAATTTTGAGATTTTCAAAATAAAATAGCAATGAAGACAAATTGAAATAGGATAATGTAATCTAATGTTTCTGCTCCCTCTTGATATTTTCTGATGATTGGATGAGTGACCATCTTACTACACTGTAAATCCATATTTTTATAATTGTATGTTATGTTGCTCAAGCTTAATTTGTAAGCAGTTAAACAGAGGGACTTTCCTTTTATGATATTTTTCTAGGTGTTTAAATGTTATTGAGTGAAAGAATAGAAAAAGGAAAACACTGTTGAGAAATGTGTTTTAACAATTTTGGGGGCTTTGAAATCTATCGAAGATTTTTTTTAAAGCTATGGCTCTTCTTCTCAAGTAGGGAAAAATGCATCTATGCATATGAACACACAATTTTGAGTATAATTCCAGGACTTGGGTGGAGGAATGTTCCTCCTAGCATCCCTGCTTCAGAGAATTAATATATGAGTATTCCCTATGCACTGGTAGAGAGACTTCAGTTTTCTAGCTCATGCTTGTAGTTTTCATTTTCTGCTCCTCAGGCAACAACTTACTGGAAATAATCTTGAAATAAACAAACCAGGTGAGGTCTAATAGAAAAACAGCCAGTTGACTTAAAAGAAAATGTGAGCAAGCACCCACATCTTTCTGTGTTTTTACTTGACTTTTATGGAAATCTTTTGGGTGTGGAAATTCAGTGTTTGTAACTGTTAGATTTTCTCATCCTTTGAACTTTCTTATTTGTACAGCAGCTGTAGAAAGAGGTAAAGGCCAGGATTAGGGGCTTAATCATCCATGCAAATTATATTTCACTACATATTGGTGTAGCATTTCAGAAGTATTTCAAATAAGTGTCTATTTATTTTAGATGGTTGGTAAATATGAAGGTGAACAAGGAAACTTCATGGACAATGATTTCCATATGCTCTGCAAGACTGTTAGGAAACTCCTACTGCCATTAGCAATCATCACTCAGAAGTGGTCTGAAAGGGGTGTGGCCTGGAAGACATATTATTTACTTTGGAAGAAATATTGCTTTCTTTGTTCTGTTATTACTGAGAAACTTGAAGTACTAGGTAAATATCTCATCTAATTGTTCTAGCTAGATTTTTCTCTAGAGAAAATGGTTACTTATACCACAATGGACTTATACATTATCTATATATTTTTCTTCTACTTACAAAGATAACACTACTCTTAAAAACAATTTAACCACTGTTAAATCAGTGGACCCCAATCTTTTTTGCATTGGGGACCAGTTTCATGGAAGACAATTTTTCTGTGCACAGGGAGAGGAGGACAGGGGTGTGTGTGTCGGGGGGAGACATGTAGTCAAACCTCACTGTTATGGTTAATCTGTATTTGCAGCTGCTCTCCAGCACTAGCATCATTGCCTCAGTCTCACCTCAGATCATCAGGCATTAAATTCTCATAAGGAGTACGCAACCTAGATCCCTCCCATGTGCAGTTCACAATAGGGTTTCCGCTCCTATGAAGATCAATGTTGCCAGTGATCTGACAGGAGGTGGAGCTCAGGTGGCAATGCGAGTGATGGGGAGTGGCTGTAAATACAGATAAGCTTCACTCACTCACTTGCCCACCGCTCACCTCCTGCTGTGTGGCCAGGTTCCTAACAGGCCATGGACTGGTACCTGTCTGTGGCCTGGTTGTTGGGGGCCCTGAGTTAGATGTCCATAATTTGGATTTCTAGTTCTCTTTCTGTTTTCCTTTTCTGACCTAACCCTAGGGAAATGCACATTTATTTATTTGTTTACTTATTTATTTATTTTGAGTTGGAGTCTTACTCCATTGCCCAGGCTGGAGTTCAGTGGCACACTCACAGTCACCCCAGTGTCGACCTGCTGGGCTCCAGTGATCCTTTCGGCCTCAGCCTTGCAAGTAGCCAGAACCACAAGTACCCACTGCCATGCCCAGCTAATTTTTTTTTTTTAATAGTAGAGACGAGGTCTCACCAAGTTGCCTGGGCTGGTTTCGAATCTGCGGGCTCAGGCAATCCACTCACCTCGGCCTCCCAAAGTGCTAGGATTACAGGCTGAGCTGTCGAGCCCAGCAATCCACTTTTAAAAAGTGCCTTCATTACAGGGTGAATTGGAAACTGGGAAAAAATAAATCTTAGTAAATCAGCTCTACTATTGGTTAAAAAAAAGTGAAGTTAATAATTTGTAAAGGTGTGTTTCTCCATCATAGTTTTGATCACCACCACCACCATCATCATCATTAATTATCATCATTACCATTGATAGCATTATTGATCATTACCATTCAGGTGCTTTCTTTTAGAAAAGACTTTTAGATGGAATCTCTATCTGTTGCCCAAGCTGGAGTGCAGTGGCACCATCATAGGCCACTGCAGCCTCAAACTCCTGGGCTCAAGTGATCCTCTCACCTCGCCCTTCCTGAGTATTTGGGACTACAGATGTGTGCCACCATGCCTGACTAATTTATTATTATTATTATTTTTGGAAGAGGTGAGGTCTTCCTATGTTGCCCAGGTTGGTCTCAAACTACTGGCCTCAAGTGACCCTCCTGCTTGGCCTCCCAAAGTACTGGCATTACAGGTGTGAGCCACCCTGTCTGGCCAGTCAGGTGCTTTCTTTGCACTATTGTTATTATTATTAATTTTTTTTTAAGTCTGGGTCTCACTCAGTGAGTACAATCAAAATCACAGCTCACTGCAGCTTTGACCTCTTGGGCTCAGGTAATCCTTCCACCTCAGCCTCCTGAGTAGCTGGAACAACAAGCACAAACCATCATGCCTCACCAATATTTTTATTTTTTTGTAGAGACGAGGTCTTGCTATGTCACCTAGGATGGTCTTGAACTCCTGAGCTCAAGCAATTCTCTTGCCTCGGCCTCCCAAAGTACTGAGATTACAGCCGTGAGCCACCATGCCTGGCCTCTTTGCACTGTTTTAATAAATTTCCTCTTTCATATGAAGTGGGGACTATAAACTATCTGGGTTTGAGTCCAGATAGTGTATGCAAAACACTAAGGGCCCAATGTTTATTATTACTAGAATCGCCCTCATCCTCACTTCCAATGTGATGGTGGGGTTGTTTCCTATGGGTTGTGCTGTTGTGTTGTTTGAATTAGCCAGGACAATGAAACTGACATTTTAATACTGACAACACTCATCCATAGAGAAATGTAACACATATGGAGAATTAGATAAAATATATTAAACTAAGAGTTTATTAAGGCTGTGAAAAGGAAAACAATCAAAGATTAATTATGCAGATGATGGTGATGAAAGGAAGATTCTGATAAGAGATGGCTTCAACCAATGAGAAAAATTGGGGGTTGTTTGAATGGTTCTAGGTTAGGCTATGGGTGATGCCTTGGATACACTGTCCCAAGAACTAGGAAATGTGGAGGGTAATAGATAAGAGAAATACAGGGTATCTAGAAAAAGTTCTGGAAGTAGGTGGTGGATATTAGCAAAGATATGGAGTGTGATAAGAATTTATTGCAAATACAGAGATTGATCGAAACACTAGGCAACAAAGATAATTATTAACTAAAAGCATGGTAAACTAGGATAAAGCGTGGGTTGGCTAAATGCTTCTTTTTTTTCTGATTAGTATTTTCAAGGGTAGATTGTACTAATGCACTTAATATACTGGGTGAAAATATAAAAATTTAATCAATATCCTTATATTAAGGTGACAATTTAAAAATTCAACAAACAGAAAAGATTATAAGCAGGATCAAAAACTGTCTTAAATTCGTCAATATCACCGTAGTATGACAAACTCTGAATTTACAAAGTCAACATATGAGGAATAAATGAGAAAATTTTATATATTTGTGTACATGTTGCAAAATAGAGAAAAACCAACATATCCTAGAAATTGGTGCTATAATTACAGGTTTAATTTTACCAGTGGTTCCATTTCTCATAGTTTCCTGTGTTGGAGTATGTGGCATGGGAATGAATGACCACAGAATTAGCAATTATCCTGTAATTTTAAAAGTGTGGTCAAATTTGTTTCTGTTAGCATTAAGTTTTCCACTTGCATAAAAACTTACTACACAAAAGCTTTGGGGAAAATGGATCAATCTTATGTTCCCTAGTGTTAGAATTTAGTGAAGATAATGACATCGTTAAACTCAACATCCTTATGAAAAAAAGGAAAGTAATGGCTGATTTGTATCTCTAAATAGCTACATTAATTAAATTCCACTCTCTTACAACATTGAGAATACAATAATGTTTGTAAATGTTAATTCTGCACAACGAAACAAAGATTATTCTGGCCATTCTGTTTATTTATAGCACAAGAAGACTTAAAACAAAAAGCTGAAAGTCCCCAAGATATATTATTCTATCGATGGTAAGCTCACGCTTCCATATTGTAATGTAACTCTCCCTTAATTCTAATTCCTCAGGGAAGGAAAATTGTAGTCATTTCTTTATACGTATGATTTCGCCAGGTGCAGAGTAGATACCCAATGAGAATTTGTTGATGAGGATGCATCTACGCATCCACGCATGTTGAATCAAGTTCTGGCCCACCAACTTAGTGGCTAACTACCTTGGAAAGAATGTAGGTAGAAAAGTCTGGATTCTCTACACTCTCTATGGCTTTCACTCACTCAAATGTGCCTTGGTTTTCTCAAGCAAATGAAGGTGAAGGTGTGCAACATTGGAGAAGCAGAACTCTGGCCACATAGTCTCTCTAGATCTGGGGTTCTTGTCTGGAACAAGTAGGTCCATTATCATTCAGTGATGGTGGGTGGTGTCCTCCCCTCCTTTAAAAAGACCTCAGAGGAGGACAGAACTGCTGGTTGCAGGCTTGTCCATCTTCCTTTCTGCACGCTTGGTTCAGGAAGAAGATGGAAAACAAAGACTTTGGGAGGGTCAAGTTGTTCTCCCCCCAGGGGAGTTTGAGAAGCCAACTAGCTTGAAAAACTAAGAGCCTGAGTAGGAGTGTACTTATTTCAGCTTTCAGGGAGGCAGAGATATTTCACTTCTCTCCTTGAAGAATAGGAAGACAGCCCCTGATAGGACTACTTGACCATTATAACCCATTAGTCTGCTACAGAGTTAATAGAACACAACTAGTTTTTTAGGTACTGAAGTAATTTACTTGTTTAAACTTAAAAGCAAAACAACAGCAACAACAAAACAATCTTTTTTTTTCTAATTCTAAACATAATATAGTAATTGCAAGCATTTCATAAAATTCAGGAAAATACAAAGAAAATAAAAATCACTTGGATTGAAATCATCCAAAAATTATAACATATTTAACATTTTGGAATAGTCCCCTCTTAAAAAAATTAATTAATTTTAATTCCAATTAATTCTAATTAATTAATTATTAAAACTATTAATTAATTAACAAGTATCTAAAATAAATGGGATTATAATGTATGTATTGTTTTTAACTTTATATTTTTCTTCTTAATATATTGTGATCACTGCCTCATATCCTTAAATGTTATTTAATGACTCCACAGAATAGTTTTATTTGTTAAAACTCTTACATTGTTCACAGCTTTGGAATGAAAAATAATGCAGTGATAAACCTCCTTCTCAAGAAATCTTCGTGCAGCCTTCTGAATATTTTCTTCTGTTATATTTTCTACCGTAATCATGTTTTTTATTTATGATCAGACAAAAATGCTCTTAAAAGATCTTTAAAAGATCCTTCTAAAATGCCCCCATCACACATAGACACAGACACACAGCAGAAAATGTTCAGTAAATTTAGGGATGCCTCAAGCCTATCTCAAAGCTTTAGCCGCAGAATCCCCCACCTTTAACTCTCCCGACAGTCACCGATGAACTGTGACTAGACCCGGTGAATTGTGACTAGACCCATCTGAGAAAGACACCTCATTTAAAAAACCATCACCCCAGGTAAGGTTACCCTGGGAGTGGTGAATTCGTGATTTAGTGAGAATAATGAAGTGAAGTCCAATTTGATAAAACCTCTCGTTTCTTACTTCACTTTTTCTGCCTTAGGGGAAAGAAGGGAGTAGGACAATTTCTGGACCTGATTTACTGACATTTTCCACAGGCCACTTCATGCTCATTTCCTCTCAGCCTGGCACTCGTGGAGCACTTCATTTTAAACTTCCTGGCCCTGCCTTTTACTCAGGACGGAAAAAAGAATCTCAAAACCTGTCCTTGAATTGTCTCAACAAAAGTTTTGCAGTTTTGAAGAGAAGTGAAGAGCTTGGCAAGTTGCCAGGTATTGAATTCCACCCATGTCATAATTCACGTGGAGTGCATTTGTATGATTTCAATCTTAGTGATTTTTATTTTCTTTATATTTTTCTGTATTTTATGAAATGTTTGCAATCACAGCCTTTGGACCTAGCAGCAAGGAAACAGATTTTATTTTGGTAAGTCTGCCACAAGCCTTGACCAAACTCCATGGGGAGAACCTGTCTCATGTGACTGTTTCCCAAGCTGTCCTGATGTGGTTGTGCTGAGGCAGCAGCACAGGGACTCAGAATGGTGGCAAGGGGGAGAGATGAATGAATAGAAACTGAATAGTGTTAACACGCCAAAGAATCCCAGTGCTGGGCTAGAACAGTGAGACCTTTGGCCCATCCAGGCTCCGCTGATACCAGGTCTGTAGCTAAGGCTGAGGGGGAGTAAAACCAAGATGGCAGGGACATTGATAAATGGGGTAAAATCAAGATTGTGGAGATGTTGGTAAAATGAGGTAAAACCAAGATGGCAGAGATGCTGATAAAATGGAGCAAAACCAAGATGGTGGAAATGTTGGTCTTCTAGCCATTCTCTACCTTTATCCTACTTGGGTAGTTTTATTTTTCTTACACATGCACTGATGTTTTAATATTTCTGCATTATCAAGATTTTCTCTACAGAAATAATCCATTAGGTTTATTATCTCCACACTCTAGCAGAAGTCAGAGATTGGTAAAATGGAGAGAGAGGTGAGGATGGCATGTCTGGCTTGCCCCTCAAATGCTACCGGTCATGGGAGGCTCCCTTTCTTTTTGTAAGGAGAGTAACAATGGCTCTGTTTCCATTGGTCTTGGAGAATAGTAGTTTGTTGGGGAAAATGAAATGGGGTTAGTAGGTTAATGTGCACTTCAAGTTCTAAGTTATGATACTTCAAAATAAAATCCTTGTACCACATAAGGGTTTTCTGTGTACATCTGTTTGGAGTCAAGAATGGGGTGAAGAGCCGGGTCTGGTGGATTGCTTGAGTTCAGGGGTTTAAAACCAGCCTGGACAACAAAACAAGGCCCCATCTCTACAAAACAGAGAAATTAGCTGGGTGTGTGCCTGTAGTCCCAGCTACTTGGTAGGCTGAGGCAGAAGGATTGCTTAAGCCCAGGAGCTTGAGGCCATGGTGATCTATGATCATGCCATGCACTCCAACCTTGGTGACAGAGTGAAACCCTGTCTCTAGGATGAATGGAAGTAATAAAAATAATCCAAATTGCTCAGTGGATATAATTTTTCTATTTTTTTGTCTCTCTTGTTCTGGGTGTCCTTGAACTCTGATTCCTTGAATAGTGTTGTTCACTCATCTGGATTAGCATGAAGACTCACTTTGGAACTTGTATTCCACTACAGCTATGTTTCTATGATTTTTCAATTCAGCTCCTACTTAAGTTATTCAAAGTCACTACAACAGTTGTTCTATAATGCGAAGAGCACGTATTCTCCATCGGCTAAAAACCAATATTCTTGAACCATACATTAATTCATAGGTAATAGAACTGTAGATTAAATTTTTCTAATCAGTTTCACTGGAGTTTCTGTGAGCTGCAGCCTGATAAGCAAGAAGATTAGAAAATCGTAACTTATGGGGAAAACTCATTTATTAAACATCTTAAATTCTGACATTCCTGGTTGGTTGCAATGACTCTGGGACCAGAAGCTCAGGAAGAGGAAGCCAGAGGTTAACATGCAGTTCCGGTGTGTGCTAGGCACGGAAAGCTGCCAGGGGTGTATTCTGTGCCTAGGTGGGGAGGCTCACTAGGGTGTGAGCCGCCTGAAGACATAGGATGCCCAGATTGGAGCCAACAGGTGAGGATGCCAGTGGGTTGGCCATCTAAAGATGGGTTACGGGATCATGTGCCAAGAGAGCTGGATTTTCACAAATTCACTTCCTCAAATTCAAGAGTATAGATAGCTTCTCTCCATAGCTATGAAGAAATGAAAAGAATTAAATGCCTTGGGGTTACTGCCATTAGACTTTCTGGCCATGTGGGAGGAATTTGTTTCTCTGGTCTGATGTGACTTGGTGTCAGCTGAAGGCAGTCTACTTGAGAGCATTGATATCACTTGGGCCAGGTGGGCACTGATATCAAGTCACAGTGTGAAGTTCATCTTACGATCCTCTCACAGTGAGGTTAACCGTTTCTGAGACTCTGAAGTCAGGATTTGTTGTGAGTTCAATTAGGATCAATCTAGAGTCATTAAAGCACAGGAGGGTTACTTTTTTCCTGTAGAGTGGAGAGTGATTTTGAATACTCCTTAGCAGTAGAATATTTTGGCTAGAATACGTGGATGTTCTCTGAGACCCCTGGTGTCCAGCCACGGACTCTACCCAAGACATAGCATGAAGTCTGTTCAGGGAGAGACACACTAACTGAAGTGGAAAATTCCTCTCCAAATGTGTACGTGAACAGAACCTGCCTGCACTAAGTGACAGCACATGGAAAGAACCTGGCGACTTTGAGGGCTATCAGAGGAAGCAACTCCACGAGGCTTATTTTTGTGTTGACTGCAGGGATGTTGTTAAGGATGTGGTTGATGACATCCCACAGTGTTTCCTTTATGATGATCTGCTGAAGAAATTTTTCTCTTCCCTTGGGACGACGATTAACCACATTGCTCCTGAGCAGCTGGCTAACTACAACTGTAGGTACTGTAAATTGTGGCCTATCTCTATGTCTGCTTATAGGGTAGGGTTCTCAAACCTTGCTGCATGCTAGAATTATCTAGGGAGCTTTTTAATTATTTAGGCTCACCCCAGACCCATTGCATCAGAATCTCAGGAGTGGAATCAGCATTTTAAAGAAGTTTTCTGTGTGATCCCAATGTGCAGCCAGGGCTGAGAAACACTGGTACGGGCCTTATTGAATGTATTGGGAGCATTTTCTTTTTCTATTTAGTCACCCAGTTGTTTATTTTTTTATATGTCTTTGCTAGCTTTGTAAATCTTTTTTTTAAAAAAAGGAGTGGATATGGATGCATATATATATGCACACACTAGTTTATAATGACTCAATAAATGGTTAGAAACTGTCACCTTTTTTCAGAGTAAAATTTAATTACTCTTCCTCCAACGTCCTCCTGTAGCACGTGCTAGTTTAGATCCTTTAAAAACCAGACACCAAAATGGGATTTAGATGTGCAAGAAATTTATCGGCAAGACACCTGGAAAGGAGAATGGAGATGGAGCTGAGAATGGCTGGGAGAGCCATCAGTGCTGGATGCTGGCCTGCCCTTTGGGAGGGACAGGGCAAAGAAATAAAGGGTAGGTGGAGTCTCAGCTCGCACTGCAGCTGTAGGTAAGTTTGGCAATGTTGATGAGGAAACTTGAGTCAAAGTTACCAGTGAGAGGAGCTTGAGGCTCCCAGGACGGGCCAGACTCAGGATTCTGCCATGTCAGCCGTTGGCTGGGAGCACCCGCGGGAATGGTGGCCTTGTGCTAAGGCGTGGTGGATTTCAGGACACAGCACCGAGGCCATCAGTCCATGATGATGCAGTTGTAGATCTGAGAAGCACGTTTTTTACGGCAGCCACAGGACGTCGCCTGAACTCCTTTCCCACTCTCATTCTTCCCATGATTTGTGTTTGGAAATTGCAAAAGATTGCAAAGGATGAGCATGTATGACAGGAGGATGCAAGAAAGCAGCAGGGTCGGGAGAGTGACAAATGGGGCTGTGTGAAGGTGGCTCCAGAGCGCAGGGGCATTAGATAGAGCATTAGTCCAGGTTCAACAAAAGATGAAAGAAAGAGGTGGGGCCGGGCCAGAACAACCACTGGGAGAGGAGTGAATGAAAAATGTGGACTGGGGATGAAAAAGACTGGTGAGACCACGACAGGGACAGCCAGATTAAGGTGTGGGTGTCACCAGCTCATAAGAAATGGAGATATATTTTAACATTATTTCAGCAAGGCACATTTGAGCTTTAATAGTAAGAAACATACTTTATTTCTTTCCTGGTTTCATGTTAGAATTATTTGAAGATCTTACATGTGCTAAAGCCTGAGACCCTAACAAAATTAGTGAAATGAGAATTTTTGAGGGCAAGTCCATATATCAGTATTTTTAAAAAGCATCTCAGGTGGAGGCAATGTGCAGCCTGGGTTTAGCTGCTTTAGCAAATGGGTCCAAACACTATTAATAGAGCATGTGAAGAACCCATAAGCAAAATGTGCATTTATTTACATAAATATCTGAGAATAATGTGAGGGTAACAGGCATTACACATGGTGTTTCAAAGTGCTAAGATTTTAATATTTAAGTCATTCATGAAAATTGTATTTTCGGCCTGCCTCTCCCTGTTTGCATCAAAGACCATAATAAAAACATTATCTGTTCCGTCACCCCCAAATTACGAATAGGACCACTTCTTGCTCCCTTCTCACTTGCTTCTTCTAAAGGTGGGGTGGAAAGGGGTTTCCATTCTCAACAGGCCAAAGCAGATCTGAAGTGACAATGTACTGGGCCTCTGCACAGAGAGCAGAAGCAAATTCCTTGCTGGGGGTTCATTTCAACAATCATTCACTAAATATTTACCCTGTGCCTGATGTTTGAGGGACACTGAAGCAGAATGTCATGGAAGAGGATGACTGGTAGTACTCCCAGGGCACCCAGACCCATCAGGCTTAAGAATGGGGAAGCCCAAAGATGCAGATTCTAAAAAGGCGATGGCCTCTGTAGTGGAAAGGGGATGCCATTTGAACTACCCAGAAGGCAGCTGGGCACTGACTGAGGGACTAGTGGTAGAAGTGTGGTCACTTCGTTCTCAGTACAAATCAGTTTCGTTAATTAAGGACGTCCTATATGCTAGATTCTGTGCAGGATGTTTCCATTGGTTTCAAAAGGGAATCCCCGGAAATTTGTATCACCTGCTGTTTGAGGGTTCCCTGGAGAGAGTTGTCTCCTTTTCCCTGAAAAGTTCCTGTGGTAGTCGAATAATAGCCCCTATTCCCCAAATGTTCTAATCCCCTAAACCTGTGACTGGGTTTGATTCTGTGGCAAAAGGGACTTTGCAGATGGGATCAAGTTAAGGACTTTGAGATGAGATTATCCAGGTGGGCTCAATCAAATCACTTGTGTCCTTTGAGGAAAACCCTTCCTGGTTAGCTAGAGAGATGTGACCATGGGAGCTGATAATGGTGATGACAGTGTGACCTGCCATAACTGACTTTGAAGGAAAGAGTCATGAGCAAAGAAGAGTAGGAAGTCTCTGGAAGCAGAAAAAGGCAAGAAAAATTCTTCTATGGAGTTTCCAGAAAGGAATATAGTCCTGCTGACACCTTGACTTTATCCAGTGAGACCTGTGTTGAATTCTGATCTACAGAAATACAAGATAAAAAATTTGGGGCCAGACATAGTGGCTCAGGCCTATAATTCCAGTATTTTGAGAGGACAAGGCAGGGGGATCAGTTGAGCCCAGAAGTTTGAAACCAGCCTGGGCAACACAGTGAGACCTTGTCTCTACAAAAAATAAAATAAAATAAATAAAAATAAAAGAATTAACTGGTGTAGTGGCGTGTGCCTGTACTCGCAGCTACTTGGGAGACTGTGGCAGGAGGATCACTTGAGTCCAGAACTTCAAGGCTGTGGTGAGATGTGATTGTGCCACTGTCCTCCAGTCTGGGGGACAGAGTGAGACCCTGATTTAAAAAAAAAAGTGAGAAGCCACAAAGTTTCTGATAATTAGTTACAGCAGCAATAGAAAACAAATATAGTCCCTTAAACATCCCAAATCAATTTTTAAAAATAAAAGACATGCTGCTTAATTATTTTTATTAAAAAAATTTTGTTTTGAGGTAATTTTACACTTACAGAAGAGTTGCAAAAACAACATACAGTTTCCATATACCCTTCATGATGCAACTTTCCATAGTGCTAATATCATACATAATAATAGTCAGTGGATTAGTATTAAGAAATTAATACTGATCATTGAATCAAATTGAATCCATTAACCAAACCAAAAATTTTAATCAGATTTTACCATTTTTCCCAGCAACCCCCCGACCCGCTTTTTTTTCCTGTCCCAGGATCCCACTTTGCATTAAATCATCATGTCTCCTTAGTTTCCTTCAGTCTGTGACTGGTTCTCAGACTTTCCTTGTCTTTCAGGACCCTGACACTCCTGAAAAGTGCTGTTATTTTGTAAAATGTTCCTCAGTTTGGGTTTGTCAGGTGTTTTCTCATGATTAGATTGAAGTCATGTAATACCGAATACAGCAGAGGAGATGTGCCTTTCTCAGTGCATTGTATCAGAGGCACGTGATGCTGATTTGCCTTATTCCTGATGACCTTAACCTTGATCACTTGGTTACAGGTTTTTCCAAGGTGAAGTTTCCGTCTTTCCCTTGAAGATGAAAACAGTTATATTTTGGAAGATAAGCCTTGAGACTATACAAATACCATACTTCTCCTTAAGCATTTGCCCACTAATTTCATCATTCACTTATGAATCTTGTGTGCAGTGGTTTCCACTGTTGTTATAACTATGGGGACTTTCTAATTCCCTTATTTTTTCTACATTTATTAGTGTGAGTCTATAAGGAAAAGTTGTTCCCTCTCTGCCTTTTATTTATTTATATTAGTATAGACTCAAGGATATTTATTTTATCCTTTGGGTTATGACCCAGTGCTATTATTTATTTTGTTGCTTGAAGTATTTCAGATTTGACCATTGGGAGTTCTTGCAGGTAGGCTACTGTGCCCTTTCAATGTGTCGATATTTATTTACTTATTTATCTGAGTTCTGTCCATTTTGTATTTTCCCTATGCAATTCCCTGAATTTAACCACTTCTCCAAGGAGCACCTCATTTCTTTTTATATTGGAGAATAACATTTAGAAGCCAAGATCTGGACACCAGATGTGCTCATTACTGCTGGGATGTCACTGCTTCCAGGCCTCCCAGCAAACAAAACTAGAGATATATGTATGTATACTAACCCAGATATTTACATATGTCTTTACATGTATTTATATGCTTATCTATTTTTGCATCTGTCTATGCATATATATCTATTTAAAAATTAAATCACACCAATTTCTCTGACTTCAATCCCATACCACAAGTTTCATTCGTTCATTCTGTCTCTTTTTTTATTTAGAAATTTTTTGCAATTATGAGGGACTTGGCTCTCATGATCTATAATATACTTACTCATTAGCTCAATACTATTATGCATATAGAAATAGCTTCAGAATTATTTGAACCCATATCCCTGTGAGGAACAAACTTGCCAAATAGAGTAAGTTTGTGTGCAGTTCTTTGTGGGTTGTAGACTTAAAGAATCCAGTCAAAACACTTTTTCAAAATACTTAAGTCAGTTGCTTTCTTCTCTACTGTTTATTTTTTTAACCTCCATTCTTGCAACTTTTCTATTTTTTCAAAATATAAAATAAATTTATGAATTGTAATACATCACTTGCAAACGTTCAACTTGAACGCTTTTGAGTAGAACTACTGCTTTTGCAACTACTCCAACTTTGTCTCAGAAACTAGAGTTGGAAATCTGGGGCTCTAACACTTTGGCACTCAACCCCTTTAGCCCGGGGAAGCCATTCATTCTGTAATATAAGTTAAATAAACCACTATGCAACACTTATCAATTCTAGATAACTCTGACAGTTCCAGCCTTACTTGGTTGTTTGCCATGTGTATAGCTCTTTCAGATAGATCACAAGCTTCCTGAAGGCCCTGAAAGAATTAATTCAGTCTTTATGTCCTTTAAGCAGACTACCTTGGCCACCACAAATGCCCAAACAGCTTCTCCATCTTCATCTATGGTGAATCTAAGTACAAGACTGTAGACACCTTGTGTGATGGATTTTGTGTTACCTTAAAAGAGGTATTTTCTTCTTCTACCTGAAACCCTCTCTTGTGTTCCCTCCTGTTCTTCCCTTGCCTAGCTAACATTTCAGGTAGGTCTAGGCTCATCTGAGGTATTCTTGGACTGCTCTCATCTTCTTTCAAATGTGTGCAGATCTAGAAAAAAATCTCGATAAATCCTCTAGATAGAACCTATGACATGGGGGGGGAAGTCATTTTTGGTTTTCTTGCCCATCTCTCATGAGGTAATCAGCTTTGAGTACTGGCCCTGGGTCTTCTTCATCTTTATATCTCCAAGCACATGAGAGAAATGCATTAATTTAATTACTAGAAATGTAAGTCAAAGAGAATTATTTTGTAAAAACAAAATAATCAGAAACGAACACAAATCCTTACATTGAAATCATGCTACATTTCATTAGCAAAGTATTCAGAGGCAAAATCTACTATTATTGCCAGTGGTACCCTTGACAAGTCCCCTTAATGATAATTGAAATCCTTGAGCAATGTTATTCACTTCTAATACAGATTTACAGGATAAAACTTTGAAAGATCAAAATTGGCAGGCACTTACACATCCAATATAACCATCAGAAGTTTTTCGTCTTGTTTAGAATATATGTTCTATTTCTCTTTTTTTCCCAGAAGGTTCAAACAGCCAATAAATGATGGTATTATTGATTTCAGTACAAGAATCCAACTGGGTAAAGGCTTTCCTATGATTTCTGTGGCCTCACTCATTGGATTGGAAATCTGGACATCAACTCATTAAAATGTCTAACAACTTTTATGGGGTCTAAACTTGGCTTCATGGAACTTGTCAGGGAGTGATGAGGGGTTACTTTTATTTATTTTGTTATGGTACATACTTTCAGTGTACATGTGATAATTTTATACATTCGTATAAACAAATCAGGGTAACTGGGATATCTATCACCTTAAATATTTATATTTTCCTTATTCTAGGAACATTCTAATTGTTCTCTAATTGTTCTCTTCTAACTATTTTAAAATGCACAACAAATTAATGCTAACTATAGTCATTCTATTGATTTATTTGAACACCAAGTCATATTTCTTCTATCTAACTGTATATTTGTACCCATTCATCAAGAGTTCTTTTTAATGTTCAACTTTTTTATCAAATAGATGCCTCAGAGACCACAATTTTTGTTCTGGAAATTATTATAATTAGAATGGGGAAATTTGTTACCGTCCAAAATTTTCTCCAAATATTGTGTTGCAACTAGTTTTGCTTTCTAGCCAATTTTATGTACTTGGCAAGCGAGTTATCAGCAAGCACATCTTCAAATGAAACACCAACTTTCACTTCCCCATGAATGATCAGTCTTCCACTTCAGAGGACATTCATTGCCCTCAAAGTTAACATGCAAGAGGTCAAGCCAATACTTCCCAAGCATGGTGTTCCACTCAACAATGTATAATTCTACTTTTCTAATTAAGCTGATTAAAATGTTTTACAGTATTACATCCTTGTGATAAACAACTTTCTTAGAGAAAAGAATAATTGATCACGAATGAGGAAGTGAAGAATGATTAAAATTATTTATTGGATGAAAAATGTAAACAAGTAAAAAACATTAGATAGAAAAATGGTTAGCAGTTATTTGCCAGCCTTCTTTACTGAGGCAGCCTACCTAATGAATCAAGTCTGAAGCGATAAATTTAACAATTTTTCTTTAAGAAATGAAAAAAAAAATCTTGGCTTTCTTTCCTTTTTATTCATGCTTATATAAAAGTATTTTGAATGGTTGACTAAATGAAAGAGACTGAAAATCCATAACATAATCTAAATTTGGAAGAAAATTATGGAACTACCTTTTTGTACAAGATATGCACATGAAAAGTAAAATCTACCCTTTGAACTGAGAAGTAATTTTAATAGCTTGTTGAAACTAAAGTCTTACAGCTGTGCTGGGTAAGCTTTTTTCTATACTTTTTTTTCTCATGCAAATAAAACCAAGAAAAACATACAACCATGCAAACCCTACCTCAGACAAGTCTGAGAATGTGTCCTTTCTCAGAACTCAGTTGGATTTATGGTCTATCTAGTGTGGACTCTGCTCTTCGAAGATAAATATAGGAAATAATTTCAAAAGGATAACACTTTTGCTTAAAACAAACAGATTTCTTGCTCTTCCCTTCTCTTACCATGCCCCAGCCCTAGACTTTGCTATCCTCACTCTTAATTCTTTTTTCTTCTGTACTTCAGATCTAGGCCCTAAGTGGGTGCTGGGCACATGATATGTACTCAGTACATTTTTTGAAGTGAATTCATGAGTTCTGGGACTGGGGTGGGGAGAGTTAATAAAAGCCTCTTTACTGTGTACATGCAAAAGCTGCTTCATCATACTTAGATTTTCTCCTGGTGTAAGCCAGGCCTCCATTGTAAGGCTCTACTCAAGTCACCAGTACATCACACCATAGCTTCAACACCAGAGCACTGGGGTAGCCCCTCAAGGACTGTGGTGGACACACTGGAGTTAAATCAGATGCCAGCTCAACAAACTCAGAGCTGCCCTCCAATTCTTCATGGAGTGAGTAGGAGATGACACTAGAGGGTTAACACTGAACTGGAAACAAGAATTGCAAGTAGCACTTTCTTCCCAAGCTCTCTTCCATATTCCAATATACACTGCGTGCAGGTGCACATGCATGCACACACACATACCCCTCATGTGAATGTTGATTGTTTACACATTGTAAACAGTCTAGCAGTCAATTGTTATTAAAAAGAGCTTTTATTAAATAGAATTCTGTGACTGTCACCAGATTATTTTCTTTCTTCCCCTGGAGTATAGCCCTACCGATGTCCCATCTGTTATCCAAAGTCAGTTGTTTGCTTAGCATATTTGTAGATTTGTCTCTTTGGGGCTGAATCACAGAAATATCAGTTTCTACCTACTTTTCATATGACCAGAAACAGGTAGAGTCGGGAGGCTCAAACTGGAGTGCTATTATAGCAGGATTTGACCAGGCTTGGCACATGGGCTCATTGAGGCTTCCGTGGTATTGAGGTTTGACAGGCAGAGACTAACCACGGTAGACCACTAGCAGGACCAACACTGTCAGATAGACTGTGGGTTACTCAGAAATAAGAGTTAAGACTGATAAGAGAGAGGGGCATGCTGAGGCTAAGGCTAGATTGGGAATGCAGAAGGAAATATGGTAAAAACCAAGGCCTAGTTGTAAGACAGCCCTGGGAATCTGGGTTTGACTTTTGCTGTCTTTCTCACCCAGCATCCACTCTCTCTTTCTGTGATTATAGCACTCCAATTCTATTTAACCTACTCTTCTCTCACTATTTGTGCAAGTGGTTCCAGAGAAGCTGACCCCTCCCTAGGACCAGGGTGGAGCTAGGCTTAGCCAATCAGTGCATTGCAACCCGCAGCCACCAGGGTGAATTCTGGGATGGGTGCAGGATCCAGATAAGGCCAACCAGGGCCAAGCACACTGAATTCCAGAGTGACTGCTTTGAAGTTTGAAATGCATATACAATATCTCTGGTTGGACCTGAAGCCCAGAAAGATGTAAGGGCTGAATCTGCTGCCACTCTCTTATTATCATGTGTGCTCTGGGTCCAAAGTCAATACAGCAGAAGATAAAGTTGTGAAATGAAGAGAACAAAGAAAACTAAATCCCAATGGCATTGTTTGGGTTTTGAATCCAGTCGAACCTGAAACCATCGAGTACTGTCTTAAGACTTTGCAATTATGTGGGTCAATAATTTTTTTTTTTTTTTAGAGACAAGGTCTCAGTATGTTATCCAGGCTGGTCTCAAACTCCTGGCCTCAAGTGATCTTCCTGCCTTGGCCTCCCAAAGTGCTTGAATTACAGACATGAGTCACCACACCCAGACAAATTCTATTTTTATTTAAGGTAGTTTGGGTTGGGTCTTCTATTGCAGCCAGGTGGGTGATTTTTTGATACAAGATTGTAGCTGTTTTCCATTTATGTAGACCTGTTGAGCCAGGATGCCCCAGGCTCATAAGAATGCCATAGTTGTACATTATTTCTCAAGCAAGTATCTAAAGGTTACACTCTTTGGGCAAGAGAACAGGAAGAAGGCATAGGTAAACCTATGACTAGGTTGATGGCATGACTATAAGGGTGATGCAGGAAGCCTTCAAAGCCTATTAACCACAGCGTTATTGGGTAGAGATGGTTCAAGTGATACTTCCACAGGAACAGTACTGGTGTGGGTTGGCCCAGCAGTCCTGCAGGATGGCTCAGCTTCAGACTCAGAGGCAAGACATTGTATGTCCAAGCAATGATATGGTTCATGGACTATGAAGAAAAAAAGGGTGAACTCCTGAAGGGGCTGCCCACCAATCAATGGGAGCATTGGTTTCGGTGGTCTCTAAAAGTTTCTGAGACCTCTGTGTCCCAAGTATCCTTCAGTCCACTGTAAGTACCATTGCATGGCTAGATTTTTATTGCCTAGGATATGTGTATGAGGTATACCTCAGTGAGGTGTTTCTGGACTTTTCAGATTGCCTCATAACCTTGGCCTTAGTGTTTTCTGATCTGGTGTCTTC
Organism: Tarsius wallacei; assembly: GCA_963574415.1. Lineage (NCBI taxonomy): Eukaryota > Metazoa > Chordata > Mammalia > Primates > Tarsiidae > Tarsius > Tarsius wallacei. The sequence continues at coordinate 31,009 of CAUYQG010081141.1, read as the reverse complement.
TGCTGTTGCTGGCTTAGAGCACGTAAAAGATATGTCCCTTTGTTTGGTTCATATGAAAGCTCGCCCTGTGTTGAGGAGAGAGATTACTTGTCCTCGGGCCCATGTACACCTCAGCTCAGGCTAGGAAGTAGCTGAGGCTTGCTGAGGCCCATCACACTCAACTAGGAACTTGCAGAATGAAACCAAGGCTGGAAAGCTACAGTCTCAGTGTTGACGGTCCTGAAAGCTCTGCTCACGGGGTATCGAGTGGGGACCTGATTTGTGTTCATGATCTTCTGGTATAGCCATGGACAGTGTGAAAACTTCCATTCCAATGTGTAGAGCTGAGATACAGACAGTGTTTTTGCTGTGGTATCAGTGGACTGAGTCACAGTAGGCAGGAAGTGAGATAAGACAGTATATCAGCAATGAGAATTAGGGTGGCAGGAGTTAGGGTGTACAGATTTACAGATTTAGAGTGGCAGAAGTGGGGCAACAGGTTTGGTATCAGATGGAGGCCCCAACAGGACATGGAGGTTGAGCTCTATACACAAAGATCGTGGCCAAGAAGTGGATAACATAGACTAGGTTTGGACAGCAAGGGAAATCGGGGTTGGAGAAGCAGTAGAAACAGGAGCATGAGCAGAACAGAATCAGAGACCAGCCCCAATGAGTAGATCTGTTACTTTGCAAGGAGACTGTAGGCAACTATAGGCATTTCTTTTCCCTTAGCCTCCTTCTGACATTATTTTAGCCTTAGATGTGTAAGACTCTGCCTCTTCCTGAATCTCTTTTTCTCAAGAACCTTATGTGCTGTTTTGTATTTCCTAGCTGGGGCCCTACAAGGCTAATATGGGAAGTTTGGCTTCTTTGGGTGCTGGAAGGGGAGCAAGAGCAGGTTTTTCTGAAGCCTGGAATTCCCAGTGGATTCTTCCTGTCTTCACCCTCTTACTCTTGGAATGTGAGTTCTCGAAAGTTTGGTGTTTCTTTGAGCCTCAACTGTTACTGTCAGATAAATCACTTTAATTGTTTTTGGTGATAATAGGACTTTTTCAAAAACATGACATTTCTCAATGACCTTAGCTATTTGATTATTTTAAGCAACAATATAATGTATAAAATGCTACACATATTTTAGGATTTATCCCCTTCCTACTTACAAATAGGGCTTGGGGTAATTTGAAAAATAAACATTCATAAATGAAGGCTATTGAAATTGAAAAAAAAAATTAGAAACTATGCAGAAGGAAAAAGCCAAACAAGTTATATTATCTAATACATCTGAATAAACCAGGTCCTTGGGAGATACAATCTTCTTCCTGGTACTAAAAGGAACATATTGTATGTGTATGTCCTAATACAAAGAACACAGGAAAACTTAATAGGTAATATCTTCAATAGCAGTTTCAGAGATGGTGGAAGACTATTCCTGAGTTCAAGCTATGATGGCCAGGTTGCATGGGTTCAAATCCCAGTGATGCCAATTTCTAGTCGTGTGTCCCTAGGCAAGATGCTTAACTTCTCTAGGTTTCAGTTTTTAATTTAATTTTTTTAATTAAAAAAAACTTTAAAATTTTATTTTTTAAAGAGGCAGGGTACAATTCAGGGTTAGGTATACAAATGTTCATTATACAGGTACCCTTGTTGATATGGTGTGCCCCCCTCTCCTGGTAGTTTCCCTCAACTGCCAATCCCATCCCCCTCCCCTGGCAGTTTCCCACTACTGCCAATTCCTTTCCTATAGTATTAAGATAATTGTTTAAGGTCCACTTATGAGTGAGAACATATGGTACTCTGTTCTTTGTTTCTGTGATAGATCACTGAGTATGATAGACTTTAAATCCAAGTAGCTGCAAAGTCCATATGTTTGTCCTTCTTTATGGCTGCATGATATTCCATTGTGTATATGTACCACATTTTTTAAATTCAGTCCAGCTTTGATGGGCAGAATGGTTGGTTCCATGTTCATATAAGAAACAGCAAGAGGAAGAGTAACATTCATTGATGGCACTGCCATGTGTCAGGCACTATTCTAATTTCTTTACATACTTAATCTTCCCAGAATAAAATGAGAGCGGTACTATTGTTGTCCCTTAAAATAAAAACTAAATTGCAGCTCTATTCACAATTTAGTTCTTATTTTAAGGGACAAAAATAGAACCACACTCATTTTATTTTGGGGGGGGGAGGTTAAATATGTAAAGAAATCAGAATAGTGTCTGACACATGGTAGTGCCATCAATGAATGTTACTCTTCTTGCTGTTTCTTGTATGAGTCCTAAATAGAGGTGAAGGCTCAACAAAGGACTAGTTCAAGAGTTGCCCAAGAGCCTTTACAGATGAGCTCAGAGCTCTAGACTAATTATGCCTCAGATTGCCCTCATATTTCTCCTCATCTTCTAACTTTTGGGGGAATGTCCTTTCCAGTCCCTGGCCTTCCCATTCCCACAGTCACACTCTCGGCACCCCACGCCATCCCTGCCACCTTCCTGGCCATCTTGATCTCCTCACAACGATGTTTGATTATGTTTCCTGATGCTGGGGATTCTTGTTCTGTTGTTCTTTTCTCCCTTCTCTTTTATATCGTGTCAAAACTAGCCTTTCCCAAGTACTGGCCCCTCAGGAAACTGATAAATGTGAGGAGGGACCCCCAAAACTCAGAATTTATTTATAAAAAATTGTGTATTTATTCTTACATGTTTAAACTTTAGTCACCTTCAAAGTACTCTCCGTTTGATGTAGTACACCTATTGAGATGCTTTCTCCACTACTCAAAAGGGTTTTTGAACTCATCAATTTTGATGCTTTTCAGTGCTCTTTCCATTTTTCGTTTCACTTCTTCCACATTGGCAAAATGTTTCTCTTTGAGGACTTTTTTTCACTCAGAGAAACAAACAAAAAAGAGTCACTTGTGGTGAGACTGGGTGAATAGGGAGGGTGGGGCTTGAGGGTCATGCTGTTTTTGGTCAAAAACTGCTGAACATTCAGTGCAGTGTGGGCAGGTGTACTCATAAATCACCCATCATGAAATGAGCAATCTTGTTGAAAGAAATAAAAAAAAAAAATTCACTGAAATCAGATGCAGTCTCTGACAAAAATGCTAACTGGTACACTGATGCCAATGGGTTTCTAGAACACTTACCTAGTGGGTGAAGCCTGCACTACAAGGGGCCCGCCTTCCAAAAAGATAATTCCATTTTGGGGGGGAGCGGTCCCCCTCGTACATATGGTAAACTAACTTAAGCCAATGTATTTGTGATAGTTAATTTTATGTGTTGACTTGGCGGGGTTTTGGTACCCAGTTTTTTGGTCAAACACTTGTTTAGATTTTGCTGTGAAAGTATTTTTAGAGGGAATTAACATTTAGATCAGTAGACTTTGAGGAAAGCAGATAACTCCCACAATGTGGATGGAATTCATCCAATCAGGTAAAGGCCTTAAGAAAAAAGACTGATCCTCAGGAGAGAGGAAATTGTGCCTCAGGCTGTCTTTGGACTCAAGGATACAACATCCATTCCTGCTGCAATTCCCAGCCCATCTGTCTACCCTGTGGATTTCTGCCTTGCTAACCCCCAACTACATAAGCCAATTTTCTAAAATAAATCTCTTTCTTTGTATACATATACACACCCTACAGGTTCTGTTTCTGTGGAGAACCCTGACTAATATAGAGTTAATATTTATAATGGTGACATGTATTAGTTTCCCCGGCTAATATTTGCATTTTTTTTTTTTTTGAGTTGGAGTCTCACACTGTTGCCCAGGCTGGAGTGCAGTGGCTTACACACGATCAATTCAGCATTGACCTGCTGGGCTCTCACAGTCCCTCTGCCTCAGCCTTCCAAGTAGTTGGAACTACAGGCGTGCTACCACTCGCGGCAAATTTTTTATTTATTGTAGAGACGAGGTCTCGTCAAGTTGTCCAGGCTGGTCTTGAACCTGCAGGCTCAGGCAATTCACTCTCCTAGACCTCCCAAAGTGCTGGGATTATAGGCTGAGCCACCAAGCTTGGCCAATACTTGCATCTTAATAAGGTCTCAGCTTTAAAAAATAAGTGATGTTAAGATAAAAAATAATTTTTAAAAAAGGGCAACTCCCTCGGGTTCCCTCCCACTGTGGGAGATTTTCTGTCCTCTCAATAAATCCTGCTTTCTCACACACACGCACAAAAAAAACAAAAACATAAGTAATATGTCCATTTCTAAATACCATCAGAGAGCCAGTCAAGAGTGGAGGGGTACTTCCTAGTGACTTTGAAATCACTTCTAAGTGACAATCTATTCATGAGCTGGATCTTAGGCTAGTCTGTATTTGGATTTATTCCCTGCTCCCCTGCAGTTACGCATGGCACATGTAGAAATGACTTTAGGGATTGGCGCATGCCACACACTTTTTTTTTAGTTCGGGTTAATATCTGGAAATAATATATAAATAAGAATAGCCTTCGTGTCACTCTGTGCATCTGCTTCAAATGTCAGTGAAATTCACCTATTCATCATAATCATTATAACAGTAAGGTAAACATGAATCATTGTTTCCTTAAGAGTCCGAAAGGAAACAAAATCAAATTTTTTTTTGAAACTTCCTGGAGGAAAGCCAATCTTCTACCCATTACATTAGGGCGGAAACATCAATCAGCCTAAAGTCAAAGTCTTTTTCTTTTTTAGCTATTTATGTGAAAGACTGTCATCAATAAATCCTCTGGAGTCATCATTGTTCTTACAAGGGTAATAATATTGCATTCTTGCAGAAATGGTAGGACAATGACAATGTAGGGGCCAGGTAGACTTTGGAAAAGAAATAAACTCCACCTGAGATATCATAAAATACCAAATGGTTTTGGTTTCTGCAATGCAGACCATTATTAGGGGGATGTTGTTTTCTCAGCATGAAAATTTAGAAAATTTGAATTCACTGATAGAACACAGTTACCATATCTCTTTTTTATTGTTGCTGTTTTGACAATTACTTATTCTCACTCATTCTTGCTCTCTCAACCTGCCCTTTTCATCAGTATTCAGTCTTCCTTGTGAGATCATGAATATCACATGCTGCAAGAAGCAGAGGTTGTTGTTCCATATCTTGAAACAGAGACAGGGGGACCCAGGCAATATTCTCTATGAGAATGTGGAAGGCAGTCTTCAATAGAAGATCAATAGACAGAAATTTTCAGAAATGTGTACTGCTTGGTACCATGACTCACCTTTTGGGAGAAGGTAGCTGACACTTTGTGAGGGTGGGTTGAGAGTTCACACTCCTGGGAATAGTTGGGAGAAGGTGAGTGTTGGTGAATGAGGAGGTGATGGAGGAGCCCAATGAGAAATGTGTAAATGGACCAGGTATTTGGGGTCTTGTCTTCAGACTGACTCCAAAGGATGGTGTAGGATATTGCCAAGTGTCGTGGAACCAGCAAAGACAGGTGAACTATTGTTTCATTAGAAATAATACGCTGGGATAATTACACAAAGTATAATTAGTAAAGTTTCTCCCCTACCTCAGCACTCCCAAAATCCCTGTTCTTATATCCTGAAGGCCTGTTCTTCCCCAAGCCTAAAGACACGGTCACTCATTGGCCACCCACTGTGGCAGCAGAAACAAAGGCCACAAACATGGGATGGGGTTTAAGTGAGAGACAAGCATCTGGATGCAGAGGATGGCAAGGAGATGCTGGTCTTCCTAGCTCTCATGGATTTTGTGACAGAAGCATGGAGTAAGGAAAGGGAGGAGGGGAAAGAGGATAGTTCAGAATGCCACCACTCATAGCAAAGAGCAGGAAGCTTGGTGGACACTGAGTAGTGATGGCTGGTCCTTCTTGCTGCTGTCCTGTGGACAATTCCCTTTTTGTGACTCAATTTCTCCTAAGGGTGATGTGAAAGAAGGGATCTGCCCACCTTCAGGAGGGCTGTTTAGATACAAGGTGAGTCTAAATTAGGGTTTCTAGACTTTGGTGCCATTGATTTTGGGGGGCTGGATTATTGTTTGTTGGACACTGATCTGTGCATTCTAGTATGTTTAGTAACATCTCTGAGCTTCATCCACTAAATGACAGTAATACCATCACCCTAGTTGAAACAACCCAAAATGTTTCCAGATATTGTCAGATGTCCCCTGGGAGGCAAAATTGTCCCTGATGAGAACCACTGGTCTATGCTGAACTAGTATGAGGTCTCTCACTGAGCCGGGATAGCAGTGGGACACATTGGCTCATTACAATACTCACTACATAAGTAAAATTTCCCAAACACCTCTAAAATCTGTCCTCTGCCCCCCATCTCCCACATTATAGTATAAGTTAAAGACTTTTTTAGCCAAGACAACTGCTGTCACCTCCTAACAGGACTCCTATATTCCCTCTCACCCTCCGCTATAGTTTGGGTGTTTATCCTCACATGCTTCATGTTGAAATATGATTCCAGTGTTGGAGGCAAAGCCTAATGGGAGGTGTTTGGTTCATGGAGGTGGATCCCCATTAATAGATTAATGACTTTTCTGGGAGAGGAGGAGGGTGAGTTCTCACTCTCATTAGTTTCTGTAAAATCTGGTTTTTAAAAAGAGCCTGGCACTTTTCCCTCTCTCCTTGGCTTCTTCTCTCACCATGTGATCTCTGCACTTGCTGGCTGTCCTTCCCCTTCCACCATGAGTGGAAGCCACTCATGCCCTTCTCCAGATGTAGATGCCCAGTCTTGAACTTTTTCAACATCAGAATCATGAACAAAATAAAACTCTTTTTTCTTTATAAATTTCCCAGCCTTAGGTATTCTTTTTAGCAAAACTAACTGCACTAAAGTGTCCTCCAAAAACCTATTCTCCACACTGAAGTCACTGTGTTCTTTTAAAATGTGCCTGTCTTGTGCTTAAAGGCCTTTGGGCCTTCCAATTTTCTTAAGATGAAGATCAAATCCTTTGCTGTCTGGCATGGCCCTGCATGATCAAGCTGTTCTGCAGCCTCTTCTTCCTCATCATTTACTTGTCATTTGAGCTCCACCAACCCTCTCCTCTTTCATTCTTTGAGTGGGCTGTGATCTAGCCAGCCACATGACCTAGGTATATGCTGTTTCCCTGCCTGAGATATTCTCCCCTGGCATATTCTCCTGGATAAAGCATTGGTGTTCATCCGTCAGCTCAAGCATTGCTTCTTTGGGGAAGCCCTTTTTGAATCAGTCTCCCCCTGACAAATGTTCTGGCATCACTATGGAGGGCACTTCCGTAGCACTTATCACAGTTGTGATTTGACCTTAGAGGGTAATGTGCAATTAATGTCTATCTCCTCCTCTGGGTTGTAAGATGTAGGAGGCTAATTCTAACTGACTCCCTGCTTCCTTCTCTTCATCTTCTTTTTTTCTCCCTTTAGTTTTTGTGGGTGCAAGTTCACATGAGTCTGCAGGGTCCAATATGTGGCTTCCAGAACTCTCCATAATATAACACCTATTCTCTCAGTTATTTATCTTTCAACCACTCTCCCTTTCTGACCACCATTAGCTGTCATCCCTACCCCCAACCTCACCCCCCACCTTTCTGTGAGTCAAGAAGTCTTTTAAAGGAAAGTGAGTGCTGGGAAGGTGCCACTCAAAACTTTCTTTGTGAGACCCTGCCAACGTGGGGGAAAAACTCTAGTCTTTTGTTCAAAGGTAGTTTTGAGCCTTACAATTACATCTCAACCACAGCAGTGCTGCTCAGGGGCTCTAGCTTGCATAACTGAGGGTTTATTTTTTTAAAAGATGGTAGTGATAAAGGGAAAACTAACTCATTACGTGATTTTTTTCAGACAATATCTGCTTCAGTAGGACTTTTCACGGTAGGCAAGAGGAAGTCTAGTTAATGATAATGACTGATAGTGGTATTGCTGATGGGTCGTGAACTTGTCTGGCTCCTGCATTTTTGGTTTGTGGTTCTATCCCAAGTCTGTAATGACATATAAAATAATAGATCACTTCTCCTGGTCCTTCCTCTTCATTATAAATCACATTTCTCAAGCAAACACATTGAATTTACAGGATGTAAATGTGTCAGTAAAAATGTGCATCACTCAATAGATTACTACTAATTCAAGAGCTCACACCTCGTGTTCAACTTGAGTTTATTTCCTCCAACTGACCCACTTCAAACAAACTCTGCTTGTTTTCATTTTGTCTGTCTTCCATCTCAGTCCCTGTAGACTGTTGAAATTCATTGTTTATTGCCAGATAAAAGCTTCAGAAAGTGTTATACACCAAGGAATAATGAAGCGATGAACTCTTCCAGGCTTGACAAGACAGTGCTGAGGATACAGAGCATAGTCATAATGCAGAAACAGTAATGGGAATTTATTAAAGATCTCTATAGGTTATAAGACACTTTTCATATCCAGTATTGCATCTCAATGGCACCTGTGGGATGCAAAGAGAAAATACAAGGCTCCAGGCAATGAAGGAAGAGTTGCTCTTCTCCGATGGAAATCTCCTTTTACTAGGACATCTAGTGTAAGCACCTGGGGCCACATTCTTATTTGCATTGTGAACTCAAAGAGAAATGCTCACTGAGAAAATTTACAGAGGAGCTGGATGGGGGATTTGGCTGTTGTCCTGATAACTGGTTTAAATTCCATAATTGCAGGGACTGTGTCTGTTTTGGTCCACATCATATTCCTAGAGCCTAGCAGAGTGCTTGGTATTTAATGTTCCTAGCAAATATATGTTGATCTTCTGTATGTGTGGAAAATAAACACAACATGGAGATTGATGGTAAACCTCCTGTATAGATGGGAAGTAGGAAGAAAATATGAAACGTGAGGAAAAGTGACAACAGATGAGCTTACATTATTTTCTTTTAGAATATTTCTTCTTCAATTATATTATCCTTCCTGGGCTGTCTTTAAGACACCTTCTTAAGTGATTGCTATTTTTTCCCTCATTCATAGCTGGAAAAGGAAGAACACAAAGCTTGGGTTCCCTTGAATGATATAGTGAATCTATTCTATCCTTTCTCTGTTTTAAAATATGCTTGCAGCTATTTTGATTTTAAATAGGCTCACCTCTGTCTAATGTTGTTGGAAAGTACGGTTAGACGGGGACAGAAACTGTGCTACTGAAAAATATACTAGTCTAGTCTAATGTAACATAGGGTTACTTCTGGAGATAATTTAAGAAGAGCTATAAATCCCTCACATAAAGGAAGCAACCAAACTTACAAGAATGATAAGTTCCCAATTTGTACAAACAAGTCTAATTATCTTTTGACCTTCCATGACACTGGAGACCTTAGTTCTGTCAGAAGAATCTTCCTGGTGCTTGGGGATGGAAGTGTATCCCTCTTTGAATTTCCTTCTCCACTAGTATTTGGTAGACATCATCACGGGAATATGTCTTAAACTCTCAAGACAGGAGATGAAGCACTTACTGGGTGCCAGCCCTTCAGAATGTAAGGAACTGAATATCATTTTCCTCTTTGTGCAGCTCAAATTGGGCTATGAAGCTAACAATCTGAGTAGGAACAGGATATTGCACCAAAAAAGACTGAGTTTTGATTTTCCTCAGAGATTCAGGACTTCTGTCTGTGGCTCAGGCTTCTTATACCTGCCACTTCCTGCTTCTATTGCTTCGATTTTCTTCTCTTTTCTAATTCCCAGGCTGTGTGACAGTGAAAAAGCTACAAGGTTACGCTGACACAACACACACACACACACACACACACACACACACACACACACGCGCGCGCCCACAACTTCATGGCTACTGTTTTACAATATTACCTTTTTTGTCTGCATGGGCTAATAGAACCACTCTACTGTTTTTGAATCTGAATCACTGGTTGCTAATTAGCAGTGTGATGTCAGTTACAACATTAATCTCTTTGTGTCCATTTTTTGGGTTACATTTGCCACTTGAGGGTATTCTTTTTTTTTTTTTTTGAGTTGGAGTCTCACTCTGTCACTCAGACTGGAGTACAATGGCCACTCCTGGCCACTGCAGCCTCGACCTGCTGGGCTCCGGTGATCCTTCCACCTCAGCTTTCCAAGTAGCTGGAACTAGAGGCACGCGCTACCACGCCCGGCTAATTTTTGATTTATTGTAGAGTTGAGGTCTCGCCAACTTGGCCAGGAGGGTTTTGAACCCGCGGGCTCAGGCAATCCACTCACCTCGGCCTCCCAAAGCGCTGGGATTACAGGCTGAGCCACCTAGCCCGGCTGAGGATATTCTTATTTATGCTACAACATGGATCTAGAAAGAAAAATACAGACAGATGTAAAAAGGATGAAGCAAGTCATGTTTCTACTCCCAAAGGAAATTCACATACATTTAGAGTTGCTCCCATATTTTATTGAATGTGTCCTTGTTGATTGTTAGCTGCAGCAGTACTTTATATGGCTATGAAGAAAGGGAAACATTTTTGTTTGTTTGTTTTTTAAAATGGAATCCCAAAGAATCTATCTGTCTATCTATCTATCTATCTGCTATCTATCTATCTATCTATGTATCTATCTATCGATCGATCTATCTATCTAATCTATCCTTTTTAGAGATGGGAGCTCCCTATGTTGTCCAGACTGTGCTTGAACTCCTAGACTCAAGGGGTCCTCCCACCTCAGCCTTCCGAGTAGCTGGGACTATGGGCACACACCACACCAAATCACAATGCTTCTTTTCAGAACAATTTTAATATACATTCTGATTTCAGAGATGTTAACTTGTGAAAAAAACAACAAAACATACTTGTGGCCAGGCTTGGTGGCTCAGCCTGTAATCCCAGCACTTTGGGAGGCCAAGGCGAATGGATTGACTGAGCCCACGGGTTCGAGACCATCCCAGGCAACTTGGTGAGACCTCGTCTCTACAATAAATCAAAAATTAGCCGGGCATGGTACAGCGCGCCTGTAGTTCAGGCTACTTGGGAGGCTGAGGCCGAAGGATCGCCAGAGCCCAGCAGGTCGACGTTGGGGTGGTGGTGAGCATGCCACTGCATTCCAGCCTGAACAATGGAGTACTCTGACTCAAAAAAACAAATAAACAAGAATACATGTGCATTTCATCTATTGTTAGATCTCATGGCGTGGGCATGCCCAATTCAAGCTACATCTCAAATTTTACAAACTAGGCATTGTCAATAATAACAACTATTATTTAGGAAGCATTCCATTTTATTAAAGTTATTATCCTGTGAATTCTGAAAGAACTGAAAGCTCAAACTTTGTGGCAGCTGTTTTCATGAGTGGTAGATGGACATGGTCTGATGCTCAGCATTTTACTTACATGACAGTTTCATTCTGCTTCCATGAGTCCATTTATTTGTTTTAAATCCAACATTCTTTCTATGAGAATTTCTTTTAAAATAATAGCCACTCTTTGGTGCCGCCCACAAATAACCATCCTGCACGCTTGCTGCTGACTCGGCACTGGCAGTTAAACATAGCCTGTTTCCCAGAGCTGTCCCAGCTCCTCCTGTCCAGCTCAAGGGATGCTAAGACAGCATGGGTCAGGACGTTGCAATCTTAACTGGCCTTAGATGTAAAAGTTGTCGGTCTGCATTTAAAGGTATGGTGAGGTTTACATTTTCCAAAGGAAAAATAGAAAGGTGTTGCCTGCTTCCTTTTTTCATTTTATAATAGGAAACTTTGCTCAGTGAAGAATATATAAATTCAAGGCCATGAAAAATGAGTTAAGAGACACAGTGACCACTTTCAGAAGGAACTGTGACCCAATTTTGATGGTTTGCTTACTTGTTAATCAACCTGACTTTTTTTCTGGGGCAAGTCAGGACAGAGGGGCAGGGATGGAGAACATTCCACATTCCTTTGTCAATCTGTGTAACACTAGCTATCCTTTACTGAGTGTTTACTATGTGCCAGATGCTCTTCTAAGCAATTCATAAGCTCAAGCCACTTGTTTCTCATAACGTACAATAGGTAGGTAAAATTACTAGGGCCATCTCACTAATAAGGAAACCAAGTGTTATGTGGTGAGTTGTGCTCGCCCCCCCTAAAACTCATGTGTCAAAATCCCAACCCCTAGTACCTCAGAATGTGACTATATTTGGGAACAGGGCCTCTACAAAGGAAATCAAGTTAAAATGAGGTCGTTAGGGTGGGCCAATAAACTGGTGTCCTTATAAGAAGGAGAAATTTGGACATAGGCATGAAAGGAGATTGCTACAGGGACATAAAATAATTTTTATTTTTATTATTTTTTTGAGTTGGGGTCCCACTCTGTTGCCCAAGTTGTGTGGCTCAAGCTGTGTGTCCCAGTGGCTCCTTGCAGCCTTGACCTTCTGGGCTCAGACAATCCTTCCACTTCAACTTCCCGAGTAGCCAAGTTCAACGCACCTGGCTAATTTTTGATTTTTTTGTAGATGAGGTCTTGCTGCGTTGCCCAGGCTGACCTCAAACTCCTGGGCTCAAGCAGTTCTCCCACCTTGGCCTCCCAAATTGTTGAAATTACAGGTGTGAGCCACGGCTCCCAGCCTGGGAACATTAAGGCAGACATCTACGAACTGAGGAGAGAGGCCTGGGACAGAGCCTTCCCTCACAGTCCTCAGAAGACACCAACCCTGCCAGCACCTTGATCTTGGACTTCTGGCCTCCAGAACTGTAAGACAATACATTTCTGTTGTTTAAGTTGCCAAGTTTGTTGTACTTTGTTATAGCAGCCAAGGAAACTAATCCACTGAGGTGATGTATCACCCTGAGAGTCAGGTACGCAGCTCACACAAAAACCTTGGTGTCTCAATCTGCGGCCTGGGCTCCACTGGACACCGCTCTCGACAATTCCTGCTGAGTCAGAATGATATGTCTTTCCAGGTTTCATGCTCCATTCAAATGGATGAGTTCATCAACATGGGGTCTGTAGTTCCCATATCATTTCAACATTGCACAGTAGCTGCTTGTCTGCTATCTTATATATTGTTGGTGTAATATTGGGTATATTGTTATTCCCCAGGGAGAAGCCAGGGCCAAATGGACCCTGACCATTTGTCCTATAGTCTGAACACCAACAGACTTCAGCAATGCTGTTGCCCTTGTCATCCTTTGGGTCTGATGATTAGGGTCACTATGACCTACAACTGGGGTACACATTCTGAGGACATTTCAAAGCTTCTTAAGTTATAGCCCTGATCATGCCGTTCAATGTTCAAAAACTTGAATGACTATCCACTTCCTTTACATGCAGAATAACATTGTTAATCCTTTTCTCTAGCATTTGAGACTTTACACAGCATTGCCTCAGTCATTACTAGAATATCTACGCCTTTTCTCCCCACATACACACTTGTGTATGTGGGGAGATGGAACAGAGCTATCATGGGCTCAGACCGAACAGAACTAGCCTGGGTTCACAGTCATGCTGGTACAGCCCCTTCAGTCTAGGATTTACCGTTTATTATTTCACACCTGGGCTCTTGCTCTAGGTGTTTCCTTGACCTTAAGCCTCCTTCTTTTCTCATATTCATCTACTGCTTTCTATTCACTTGCACAGTCAAGTTCAAACTTCACATTTTCTGGACATTTCTCCCATCTCTTCATTGAGTTATTTCTCTTCTAACTCAATGTCCCTGGACCTGTTTCCCAGCCAGCCTCCCAATGAAGATAAATATGACTCTGTTATCCCATGAGCTCTTAGGGCCAGGCGTGGTGGCTCATTCCTGTAACCTCAGCACTTTGAGAGGCTGAGACAGGAGAATCCCTTGAGACCAGGGGTTTGAGACTATGAGCTCTGAGAAGGCAGGGCCTTTGTCTTTCCAATTTTTGTGTCCTCCACAACATTTAGCATGGTCTTCTTCATACAGCAGATACTTAACAAACTTTTGTTGGACTTAGTGCAGTCCCCAGTGAAGGCTTCCAAGAGACCCCAGAAAATTCACCAGCCTTCAGAGACAACAATGAAGACTGAAGTGCCTCGCCCTTAGCTTTCATTTTAAGCAGCACCAGCTCGTAAAGGCAGAACAACTCTTTCTCATGTTTTTCCTGGAAGACAAAGTGTGGGCATATGATCACCAAGTGCGCTCTGTGGTTTCATCTCATTGTCTACCAGCTTGTAAGGTTTTATTTTGTTCCTAGACTTAACTACTTTGAACTCCAGGAGTGATGTTACAGCATACTCTGGCAATAACTCCTTCGGCATAGGTCAGATAACAAAGTGACAGTTTAGATAGCATGGTGGCCACAAACAGAAGCAACATTTGTTATCAAATTTGAAGATTCATATGGTAAAAGTTTATTTCATTTCCCTAAATTGCTTTCTTCTTAGGAAATGTGAAGGCAGCACAAAGAAAATTTGCTTCCCTGCTTATGGGCCTCACTGTCCAACTTAAAACCACTCTCTTGATCCTTGTGACTTGATTTTGATAATAACTTCATTAGCAGCATGATCCAAAACTTAGGTCCATTTCCCACAGGATAAGATCATTTTAAACGTCATGGAAATTATTCAGTCCTAAATGAAAGCAGGGTGTAATTGTTAAGTGCATGAAATCTGGAGCACCATTTGCCTGGGGACAAATCCTGGCTACAGCTCTTGCTAGATCTTAGGGATTCTACATATGACTTAACTTTCTGGGCCTCAGTTTCATTATCTGTAAAATGGGGGCAGAAAAGTTTTTGTTTTTTTTTTTCTTAAGATAGTGTCTTGCTTTGTTTCCCAGGCTTACGTGCAGTGGCATGATCATTGCTCACTGCAGTCTTGACCTTCTGGGCTCAAGCAATCTTTTCGCCTCAGCCTATAGGTATACACCACCATGCCTGGCTAATTTTTATGTATTTTTTGTAGAGAGGGCATCTTGCTGTGTTGCTCAGGCTGATCTCAAACTCCTGGACTCAAGCAATTTTTCCACTTTGGCCTCCCAAAATGCTGGAATTAGAGGCATCAGAGAACTATTTTGATAAATTAATAAGTCACTGCAAAAAGTAAATTAGCTAGTATCTGGGCATAGTAATTGTTGGAGTTAATGCTAGCTACTACTATTTCAAAGTGTTCTCTTCACAGAAGAAAGGAAATAGCAGATAATTTTTTTGACTTGTTGGTGGACTCTGTTGCAAACGCCTTTCCTTCTGCTTGCCTTCTTTTCTTTTTCAGAACATGTTGGAAGTTGTAAGCCAGCATGCAAGTGATGTATATATATTTAGTTTCACATATAACCTCATTGTTACTTTATGGCATCCTTCCAATATATCTTACAAGTTATCAATCTTGCCAGGACAGAGTGTGTTTTCTGACCACTTCCCCTTTGCAATTAAGGACTGTGACCACTCGCTTACGCACAGACTGAGACCAGCAGCCTTAACCCCAAAGGAGGTCAGAAACTCCCAGCTCTCCCTGCCAAGGGGGCTAGCTGAGAACCCGATACTATGTGTTTTAAGGCTGTGGCTAAGGCTGTGACCATAGGAACTGGGAACACCCACCAACACCCTGCTTCCCCCAGCCCCACTTCCTTCGCTTCAATGCCATTAAGCATGGTTGCAGTGCATTTGTGAATGTTTTCAGTAGAGTTAGGTTTCTGGTGTTTGCTGTTGAATTGCTAAAGATTTGGAGAGAAGACAAACAAACAGACAAACAGACAAGCAAAGAAACAGACGGCAAACACCCCTGGACAGATTACCACTATGGGCAGACGTGCTCAGGACGACCTAGGGTCCTGGCAAGAGTTCTGTGAAGCTCTGGGCTCTCATCAGAGCCCCAGGATTTGGTCAGTTGTTCTGTAAATAAAACCTACCCTAGACACTCAGCAAGGAGGCTTTCTTTGCATAGGAAACCTGCCAGTCTGGCCTCCAAGGTAGTAGGTCACCGTGAGGGTGGTGGTGAGTTTTCCTGTTTACCATCTACCTTCATGGAGGCTTGCAACTGGGGTGCAGAGGGGGAGGGATGCTGAAAGAGGTTGGGGAGGGCTGTCTCCTTTCCTGTTTTAAATCCAGTGCTTTGCCTCTTTGAGCTCTGAATCAACTCTCTCAATAGCATGTGAAGTGTGGGGAAGTAAGACAAACTCACAAAGACTTCCCTTTTGAAGGTGTGGGAGGGCTTGGGATTGGAACTGGTTGGGCTGATTTTTAGAAAGGTCAGATTGCATTGTGTCATCCACAGGCTTTCCCAGCTGGACAGGAAGGCTTCCCCATCTGACTTCATCATGGTACCTCTTGCACATACTCACTCACCCACAGAAACTAAACTCCACGTGGGTGGAGGCTGTGCCTGTGCTGTTGGCCACTGTATGCCCAGCATCCACCACAGTGCCTGGCACTGTCAGGCTCTTAGTGACTACTTGTCAAATACATAAATAAATGTCTACAAATGGAAGAGATATATCAATTGGGATGGTCTTGGTTTAACATTCATTAAGTCCCATTGTCTTTATGTGTACGTTTGAGGTTTCCAGAACAAGCAGGCTAGTTTGGGGTTTCGTCAATATGGTCATTGCATCAGTTTTCGCTCCTCTGTTGTGGAAGCTGGGACAGCAGCCCTTCAAAATCTGGGAAGAGCATGCATTTGAGAGCAGTGTGTGTAGAATGAATGTGATCATGTGATTTCCTGGGAAAATGGACTCCAAAGGTTCCTCCATCCCGATGAGTCTTGTAGTACCATCCGAGGGTGCTCGTATTTCCTTGAGATTCTGGAATCTTTTCTCTCCTTGGAGAGATGCTTAAAGTTTAAAGAAACTAGATCTGGTGAGGACGAAGTCGATTGGCACACTTTAAGATTATAAAAGGTTATACTCTTTTGAAGATAGCATTAGCTGCAGGAGTATAAATTATAACTTAACACAGGAATCAAGAGCCTTAAAATTTTACCTTTTCATCTAGTAATTCTTCTAGGAATATAGCCTAAAGATAAAACATGGAAATCAGCAAAAGACCCATAGCCAGTAAAATTCATTGCATCATTACACAGGGGAGTCAAAAGTTGGGGTGCAACTATTAAAGTGGAAAGTAGAACATTTTGTTGTGACTCTTTTGATACTGTGATATTTTCTGTCACTTAAGAACAAACCGCTACATTTCTAAATTGAAAAAAAAAGTGGTGTGTTTAATACTTGCCTTATCTCTGGACCCTTAATTCTTTGTCCCTCACTCCAGGAGCATTAGTGATTGGATGGGTTTTAGAGACAGAATGATGCCATCTGACATTCAAATAATTTGTAATTAAAAGGTTAGTGATTTATTCTTAGTGTCACCAAATAGCTGTGTGTATTAAAATAAACCTAACAACCCCCCCAAAATAGAGTCAAACCTTTACTTATAAAGATTTTTTTAATAAAAGGTATTTATTGATGATGCTGAGATTATTTATAACAACATCAAGTAAAAAAGCAAGACACAAATGTACATGCACTTATAAAAATATGTAGATATTTACATGTTAAATTTTAACTTGGATTTTATTCAATGAGTGATTATTAATAATTATTACATTCTTCTTAATGTTTTAAACATATACACACACATTTAATATTTATTATTATTGTTGTTGTTGTTGTTGTTATTATTATTATTATCTGAGTCAGGATCTCAATCTGTTACCCAGGCTGGAGTGCAATGGCATGATCACAACACACCGCAACTGTGACCTCCTGGGCTTAGGTGATCCTTCTGCCTCAACCTCCTGAATAGCTGGGGCTACAGTCACATGACCCACACCTGGCTAATTTTTAATTTTTTTGTAGAGTTGAGTTCTCGATGTTGCCCAGGCTGATCTCAAACTCCTGGACTTAAGCAATTATCCTGCCTTACCCTCTCAACCTGCTGGGATTACAGGCATCAGCCACCACACCTGGCCTTCATTTTATATTGAGCTAAAATGTTACATTAGACATAACTTCATATTAAATTAAAATTACTTACAAAATATGTAAAGTCACACTGTGATAGAGTTGGGTTAACTATAAAGAACTAATTGATAGAACATGTTTTTAAAAATACTGTCCTTTGAACTCCTCAGGTGAAATTTGTTGTTACTTCCTCCCTCAAAGTTATGGGGAAAAGAAGTGAAATTTTTTCCTGAAAGGTTAATGAATCTTTGGTATGGGCAACTCTGAACCACTGAATACCTCTTGTGTTCTAAAGATCTGTTAAATTATGGAGTCAGAGTAGGGACAATTTAGTGCTGTAGCCAGAAATGGTAAGTATAGAGGTTGGCCAGGTTATTTTTCTACAAGTGCTTTGCCAGTGAGGTGGCTAAAATATCTGTCTACAGGGTATTTGTAATAATGGCCTCTCGTAGTAAGTTCCCTATTTTCACCACCTTTCCCTGTTCAAGTTTCCTTTCAGTATAACTCCCATTATAGATGGTGAAACCCAAGGACTACAGTCGATCTATTTATTATATCACCTCCTATATGAGGGAGAACCTCCCCAAACCTGGAATTTATTTATAAACAAATTGTATATTATTCTTACATGTTTAAACTTCAGTCACTTCAAAGTACTCTCTGTTGGATGCAATACACCCACCGAGCTGCTTTTTCCACTGCTCAAAACAGTTTTTGAACTCATCAGTTTTAATGCTTTTTAGTGCTTCTACTTGTTTTTGTTTCACCTCTTCCACACTGGAAAATGTCTCCCTTTAAGGATTTTTTTTTTTTTAATCCAGGGTAACAACAACAAAAAAAAGTTTCTTGGGGTGAGATAGGTGAATGGGGAGGGTGGGGCATGGGGATCATGCCATTTTTGGTCCAAAACTGCTGACCACTCAGCGTGGTATGGGCATGTGTGCTAGTAAATCACCCATCTTGAAATGGACAAACACACTGAAGAATCTCCAAAAAAAAAAAAAAATTCACTGAAGCTGAATGCAGCCTCCTACAACAATGCCAGTTGGTACACTGATGCTGATGGGTTCCTAGAACACTTATCTAACAGGGGAAGCCTGTACTACAAAGGGCCTGCCTTCCAAAAAATAATTCCATTTTTTTTTCTGGGTCTGCCCTCATCTATTGCATAGTGCTAGCTGCATAAGTCATGCTGGTAGATTAGATGCTGGTTTTAGATAACAAAGCCAGAATCAGCCTTAGCTAAATGTTTTCTTGCCTCATGCTTGGATCTGGCCCTTACTTTTAATCCCTGAGGTCCAATTCTCTAAAATATATAAATATAGACTAGGATAGGCATGAGGACAGGGCAGAAGAGTCTTCTGTGGCCCCCGGTAGCTTTGGGGCTCTCCAAATATGACTAACTGTCTAATATAGTGGATATATTAATACTATGGTGATCCTGAATAGCAAAAGGAATCACATACTTGTGATGGGCAACCAAGACATCTTTTAAGTCAAATTAAAGGCAATATGTCATTCATTTCATTAATAAATGTGATGATTTAGGAGCAGTACACAGAGGAAAGTGTTTTGTGGAGTAGGTATTTTATTCCCAGAGATCCTGTCAAAATACTGCTTGGACCAGAAGCATCTGGTAAGAGCTACTGTCTATGGTTATCTAGGTTTTCCTAGGGCCAACCTCAGAATTGACTTGGTCTTTGGGAATCTTTCAGCTTCCCTGGCCTCCCCAGGGGCAGGCTGAATCCTGATGTTTCCTGGGACTCTAAGGACTAAGTCATTCTGGGCAATGGGAGAGGAGGAAGCAGAGGAAAGAGGTGTGTCAAGTGAATTGCTTTAACTTATTTGCTACATTCTGAACAAAGGGTCCAGGGAGGAAAAGTAGCTCCAGAGAAATGTTCTGGTGTTTCTTCTGGCTCTATGATCAAGAGAGAAAACAGAGGATCCCAGGCAAAGAGATCCTATTTTTACTAAGAAATATGTGACTTTATAAAGATAGAGCTAGAAGAAGCCTGTATTAGTTTGCTAGGGCTGCTGTAACAAAGTACCACAGACTGGGTGGCTTAAACAACCGACATTTATTTTCTCACAGTCATGAAGACCAAAAGTCCAAGATCAAGGTGTCTACAGAGTTGGCTTATTCTTAGACCCATAGGGGAAGGATATGTTCCAGGTGTCTCTCCTTGGCTTATAAATAGCCATCGACTCCTGGTGTCTTCACATTGTAAATTTCTGGTCCAAATTTCCTGTTCTTATAAGGACACATAACAGATTAGGGCCCAATCTAATGGTCTCATTTTAACCTAGTTTTTTCTATTAAAAAATCTACCTTCAAATATGGCCACATTCTGAGGTACTAGGGGTTAGGACTTCAACATATGAGTTTTGTGGGAAGGGGAAGACACAATTCAGCCCACAAC
This sequence comes from Tarsius wallacei, assembly GCA_963574415.1. Lineage (NCBI taxonomy): Eukaryota > Metazoa > Chordata > Mammalia > Primates > Tarsiidae > Tarsius > Tarsius wallacei. The sequence goes on along the minus strand of CAUYQG010081141.1, from coordinate 10,886 downwards.
AAAGCCCATTTATTTCTGACTATGCTAAACTCTGGAATAGGACTTTTCCCCAATCGTTGGTGTCTATAGGTGTGGGGTCCTCAACCCTTTTCACTGGTGTTAGAGGGTGGAGAAAATCAGCCGGCAAACATTGTGTGCAAGAATTCACTCTTACAGCAGGTACTGAATGAGCCACTGACTCAGCCTCAGCCTCGGTTGGACCTGCTCTCCTTCTAAATGGAGCAGTTGCAGAAAAAGCAGAGTCCTATGGTGAGTCCAAACAGTCTGAAACTATGAAGCTGGGCAGTTTGGCTGTGTGGTGGAGCCCATTAATTATAGTGTGTCCTGATTGTGTTTATTTGTCTAAACTCTTCTTGGTGTTGCAAAACTGCCCGCCTTGGACATTGAACAACAAAAAAGTGAGAAACCAGGCAGCTGTATTCATCTGTGGCTGCAGGTCTATGGTGGGGAGGTTCGACCAGACTAGCTAGAAGATCTGGATGATGCAGGGAAACATGCTGTGTCCTCACTGGGGTGGAAGTCCCATGGGCACAGTTGTGGGGTGACTGGAGTGGGCCCCAGGGCCAGATGCCCTCTCGCTTACCGTCAGCAAAAAGTCGTGCAGGTTAAACTGATGGGCTGGGAGAGAGGGGGATGGGGAATGAGGAGAGGGAAACACTGGCAATTTCTTTCCTAAATGTCTTTTTCCTGCCCCAGACTGTGGTAAAATAGAGCAGAGACCAGCTGGCCAGCCTTGTTTGTTTAAGTTGTTGACTAATCTCTGAGTTCATGTGCTTAGCTGGTTCATGAAGTTCTTGAACTTTTATTATCCTTGGACTTCTGGCACAGTAAAAATGAAAGAAGAAGCTGGTACTATCTTTAAAGGAAGCCTATGGGATTGAGTGAACTAAATGTTTGACTTTGAATCAAGAGATTCAAGGAATTAAAAAAATATATAATATTCATTGAGAGCCATGCTGTGCAGGGCACTGTGCTAGGTTGTAGGATATGAATGAAGTTGAATTTCCTTTATCAAGAACTCTGCTCTCTCCAGAGACATTGGGTCATACTGAGCCTCCGTTTATTCAAAATATAATGTTTTAAATGCAAAAATACTAAGAAGCAGATATATATTAGAGATTTTAAAAAGTGAATTTGAATCCGTACTCTTCAGTGTGGCAGGCCCTAGCCTCAGTTGCATCAGCCACGTTTCAAGTGTTCCATAGCCACATGAAGCTAATGGCTGCCATATTGGACAGTACAGATACAGAACATTCTCATCATTGGAGAATGTTCTACTGGATATATCTAATGAATGAGCAACAAATATGGACTCATAGAGAATATTTTTCATTTCAAAATGTTTTGCAAACTGCAGCCTATGATGCCTGGAAGGGCCAGTTAAGATTGCTAGTTTATATCTCAGGACTGGAAACAACTTTATAGATTACCCAGATTAACTACCCAGCCAATGACTAATCCACCCTGCAACATTCCACCAAGCCTCTGTTCATGTTGGGCTTGATACATTTACCTTCAAAGGCAATGGATTTTATCAGTGAACATTTCCTAATCCAAAATAGTTAGTGTAATTCAGTACATGGTTCTTACCAAATGCTAATTTTTCCTTGAAAATATTAAGGAATTTCACATTCTTACAAATGCCTTTACAGATGAGTCATACAATTTTCATTAAAATTGCATACAGAAAGAGTAAATGTCAAATGTAAATGCAAATGTCAAAAATAAAATGAGGTTATGCAGTCTGCTTACTTGTCCTGTGGTTTCCTTAAGCATGCTAATAATAATATTAAAAATAGTTTGGACCTGTTAACTCGCTAAACAGATGACTTCTTACTAATAGTAATCTTATGTATTTCTCAATGATTTTTTCCTCAGAAATATTTTATAATTGAAAAATGAGTAAATTTTCTAGATAAAAAATGTACCTTTTATAACACTCATAGTTTGAGAATTATAGCCAATCACAATAGAAACGTTTTCATAGAATGCCTCTGCTTGAGCAAACTGGGTATACTGACGTACTCTAACTTTTCTTCAGTGTCTTCCATTGTCACCACTATGGACGTGAATTGGCCAGAGACACTCCGGCTGGATGAGCCTGCAGCCACTCTCTTGTGTGGCTTCCTTTAGTAATTCTTCTGACCCCTCCACTGGTTTCACTTACCATTTCTAACTGCTATTTACTGTCCTTTACTACAGGGGAGCTCTAGCTCAGTGCTTCAACTCTTCTCTCTGTTCAGATACACTGGATTTATTTTCAAAGATAAGAACCTAAATGATTATTCTCCTAAGATTCATAATTATTGTCAGTTAGGAAAGTGCATAGATTTGTGACAAGGTCTTTTCCTCAGGGTTCTTCCTCTTACTTTCTGTACTGCCTGATATTGACAGAAATATGACTGGCTGAATGATAATGGTGTGTAGTAGTCATAGTAATAAGAGCAACAATAATAATAAGAAGAACAATGATAAAAACAACAACATGCCTATATTAAGCACTGTTCTAAGGATTTTGTCTAGGCCGACTTATATTATACTTATAACAACTCCATAAGTACTGAATTGGACCATCACACCATTGGGGCATGCTGATTGTGGGACCTGGCAGCTACCCTGTTGTGTGTTTTATCTTTCAAAGGATGAAACAAAAGCACAGAAATATAGGTCATCCTGCCAGTAAGTGGCAGAGTCTGGATTGAATCACAGGACTTGTGGTCTCAGAATCCCCATTTTTAGCCACTTTGTTTTAGGGTCGATTTCTAAAGCTTTATTCTGTATTAGAGCATGAATGTATTCATGTTTAAGACAACCACTTATTTCTAGGCTCTATTTTGCAGGGGTACTGTTGGTAAAGCCTGTGTGCTGTTTTATGAGAGATAGCTTATAACAGAAAATTACCTAAAATCTATAGTCAAACAGAACCAATATGGCATTTGTTCAGTCGTTCAGTACATATTAGTTTGAACAAGTTCCATCTAAACATCTCAGTGTTTAGTCTTTTTTCTTCTGCCTTTCCTAGTAGGCTAATAGTGTCTTGTTTGCATGTGAGTATGTGATACATGTTTATGGTGATGTCTGCCATAGTGGTTATTTCTGAGATGTGTTTCCTCCGAAACATCTTATCATTCATATGTTTGCATCTGCATTGCTGCTTCAATATTTTGAGATTTAAGTGGATCTACTTTATTTGACAATGCTGATAAAGTGCCTACTATGTACAGGAATTTTGCTAGGTGATAAGGGTGCAAACAATGAACAATGCAGATTCTGTACCTTCAAGGCTCTTATACTCATATATAGTTAAAGTCACTATAACGAAGAAAATGATCGAATAAAAGTGAGTGAGGGATGACAGAGGAAGCGCTCTTAGAAAACTCTAGAGATTTGGGAAAAGCTAGAAGAAGACACCACCTGTGCTGAAATTTGAAGGTTAAATAGGAATCAATTTTAAAAACAGAAGCAGGAAAGACTTCATGGGCACCTCAGACCTATAGGGGTGAAGTGAGGCTTGGCCAACCTGTTCTTTTAGGGTTTCTCATTTCAGTGAGTGGCACCCCTCAGTGCAGAAGACAAAAGCTGTGGGGCATCTTTGACTACTTTCTCTCACCTTCTCATGGCCAGTCAGTCACCAAACCCAGTGGATTCCACTAAGTGGCCCTGAGACCCATAGCATCTCTTCACCACTTCTGCCACCATCGTGCTCAGTCCCGACCTGGATTTAGCCACCAGATCTCTGCATTCAGGCTCACTCTGCCCATCTCTTTCTATGACTCTCCCTCAAACCCATTCACTACATTGCAGCCAAGTCCCATTCTAAATAATAAACTAGACATGCCATTCCCCTGAGGGAGGAGACCTTTCAATAACTCCATTGCTCTTAGAAGAAAATTCAAATTTTTATCAAGAATGACACAGGCTTGGGACTCAATCCCGCTTATTTTCTAGTCTCATCTTTCTCCATTCCTTCCTCACACTCTGATCAAGATGTTCTAAACTTTTTTCAGTTCCTTGAATACATCCTGTTTTGCTTCTTGGCTTTTATATGTGTTTTTGCTTGGATAACTATTACTCATCCCACAAGCCTCATTTTAGATATAGCTTCCTCCAAAAGTCTTTTCTGGACTCCCAAGTCTAGGTTAAGAACTTCTCTTATGTGCTTCCAGAACATATTTTACTAATTACATGATAAAGAGTAAGTGGCTGTTTGCTTGTGTATTAGCAAGTAGAAACTAGGTGGCAAAAACTCCCTTATTTCAAATAAAGATAATTTCAGAGAAGGAATTTGAAAACCAGGTTAAGGATACAAATGATTGAGATTGAAGTAATCAAGAAACTGTGTTGAGAGAATCTATGAGACGGGCTTTGAGACAACCAGTTGGAGAAGTTGATATTTGTTGTGAAGTTTCAGGTGACAAAGAGACTGGGCTTTGTCCCATGTCTAAGAAGACTAAAAGTAAATGGTTGTGGCTGAAGCTGCCTGTCTGGTGGCAGAGCTAAGATGAAGCTGCACGTAGTGAAAACAAACTGTGTTTTCTCTGACAACAGGGAAGAGTGTGTACCAGAGGCGTGATGTGGGCAACCAGGGAGGAGACAGTCTGAAGATCATTTTTAAAAGAACACCATCCAAGAAGGCGTCTAGCCATGGGAATAAAAATGGGAGGCACTATAATTTCAGAAATTGGGGGGTGGAATGGTAAACTGTCAGCTGGGAAGAGAGTTTCAGTTAGATGTTTCTAGTAGGAAAATCTTTAAGAAGATATGAAAATGCCCCATGATAGAAAGCATTTTCTCTGAACACTTTACTAAGCTCAAAGAGCACCAACCCAAGCTATAACTTTATTTGTCAAATAAGACCCCTCCTGTTGTTTGCAACTCCTTACTCCACCTCACCACAGCAGCTCCCCTCACCACTGTAAATTTTTCAGACTGATAATTCTGAACTGTGAGAGGGAAGATTTAACTTTAAATGGAATACATTTTTTTACTATTAAATGGGATTTCTTCCTTTAATTATTTTTTAACTGAGTGTGTTCTCAGGATTAACAGTGACCAGATAACTTATTTAATTAAGAACAAAGAAATAATGAGAACTGCCTGGAATTTCCAGCTAAAGAGGAAAATTTAGATTACTTCGTAGTTTTAAGTTTTTTGAAATTTATCTTTGGATTTCAGCAGTTTGATTATGGTGTGGGTAGGTGTGGATTTCTTTGTACATACTCTGGGAGTTTCTGGCATTTTAAATCCATGGGTTGATATCACTAATCAGTTTGGAAAGTTCTCACCATAATTTCCTCATGAGTTGCTTCTTCCCATTTTTTTTCCTTTTCTTCTGGAACTCCAATTACACATATGTTAGACCATTGATAATGTCTCATGCATTTCTCATATTCTCTTCTGTTTTATTTCTTATTTATTTTTCCTTTATGTGTCTCAGTTTGGAAGTTTTCTAATGAATTGCCTTTGAATCCAGTACTCCTCCTCCTCCTCCTCCTTCTTCTTTGGTTCTACTGTTATTGAGTTCATCTAATTCTTTTCTTTTCCTTTTTTCTTTCTTTCTTTCTTTTTTTTTTGTGTGTGTGTGAGTCAAAGACTCACTCTGTCACCCAGGCTGGAGTGCAGTGTCATGCTCATGGCCACCCCAGAGTCAACCTGCTGGGCATAGGTGATCCTTCTGCCTCAGCCTTCCAAGTAGCTAGAACTACAGGCAAGTGCTACCATGCCCGGCTAATTTGTTTTGATATATTGTAGAGACGAGGTCTCAACAAGTTGCCCAGGCTGGTCTCAAATCCCTGGGCTCAAGCAATCCTCTCACCTTGGCCTCCCAAGTTCATCTAATTCTAATGCAAGATTTTTTTTTCTATCCCAGAATATCCTTGTGATTATTATTTTTTAAAACATCCAGTTTCTCTGTTGCAATTTTCTATCCTTTCATTCACTTTACTTATCTTCTTCTACATTTTCTTTACTATATTGTAATAGTAATTTGAAAATAATTGTCTGCTATTTCCAGTATTTGGATCATCTGTTGGTCTGCTTCTTTTGGATGTTTTTTTTTTTTCCTCTCTTCATTATGAACCACACATTTAAGCTTCTTATCAGCATGGTTTTAAAATCTCATTTTAGGGAGAAAATAATATGCTTTATTTTCTCTTTGCATCTGTTAAGTTCTATTCTTTCAATGTTACTGCAGCATTTGTTTTAGAGTATAAGCACTGTGAAGGCAACAATTATATATCTTATTCAGCATTTCATCTCCTATGCCTACCATAGCACCAGACTCATAGTGATGCTCAGTAAATATTTATCGAATTTAATAAAGTATCAGCATGAACAAAAAGGTTTGAAATAAATCACATAATGTATAAGGCAATTACAAGTTACTCCTTATGTAGAATTTTAAGTGCAAGTCAGCAATGGAAGATGAGACTAAAGATATAGACAGGGAAAGATTAAGGAAGAGTTTGGACTTTATCTTAAGTATTGGTAGGCTGCTGAGTGGTTTCAAGAGAAGAAGTTGCATGGTCAGTTGTGCATGATAAACAGATCAATCTGGAAGATGAGGTAAAGTGGAAGAAGATTGGTGGCAAGGAGGATAAGAAGGAAGTCATTTTAGTCCTATAGACAGCACAGGATGAGAGGCTGATTTAGAGACAAAGAGGAAGGGACAAGCATTCTGGGAATTTGTCTATGCATAGACAAATTCTTTTTGACACCCTCCCACTCTCACCTCAAACAATAACACAGTATGTGGGAATGAGAAGTTTACCTGTGGCTTCAGATCTGAGGAGACAGTTTAGGACTAGAAGAAAACAGGCCAATTCCCAGACAGAATTATTTAGAGCAATGAGTGGAACTTAGCATTAATAGACTTTGGAAAGTCTGAAAAAATCAATTCCACAGCTACTAAGAGACTATGGTCAGGCAATCCCCATGCATCCTGAGAAACATAGGACTCGGTTTGAAATTCCCAGTCTTGAAAGAACCCCACTGCACCTTCTTAAGTTGCCATCCTAGTGAGGAAACATCTTTCCCTACCCCTTACTTCATAGGTGTCCACCATTGCCCAAGACACTTCTAGTAACCTGAAACATTCATGTGCAATGGGGACTCATGCTACTGGACATTGGTAGAAAAAGAAAAAGGACTCAGAAGCTTGAAAAAGGAACCCAAACCAACTAAACAGAATAACTTGTTTGCATTGGAGGTTAAGTGATGAAGCAGAGGTGATTTTAAAAATGAGTGTAAGGAGAATTTTTAAGAAGACACAAGAGGATACTACAAAAGATCAACGGAAGAGAAAAAAAAATTTCTTGAAATAAAATTCAATTCTGTAATTTAAAATCCAACAGACCACCTGAATAATAGACTAGAAACCGATGAAAACATTGAACAGAAATCTAGATCAAATAAAGGAATGTACTCATGATGGAATACGTAAATAAAAGACATGAAATGCAAGTTAACCAATATGGATCATGAAAGACCTAATATGGTGAAAACAGGAATTCCAAAGAAGAAGAAAGAATAAATAATTTTTAAAAATTATTTTCTGAGCAAAACTGGAATGAGGACAGATTCAGGAAATGTTTAGGAGATGAATACATATATAAGACCCTTTGGTATCATTTCACTATGTTTTTAGAAACAACTACAATATCTCCAATTAATTTTTCTATTTCCCAAAAATTTATTTAAAAGGTCTAGTACTTCAGATAATTTTATTTTAGGAACAAGTCTGAGAGAATATTGATTAATTAAAAACCTATCAAAAGACTTGCTTCCTAGAAGGCTAGAGATAATATTACTCTGTTTCCAGCATTGTACACAGAAGAAATAAACAGCTGTGGACAGGTGTACTTTCTTCATACTCTTCCCTCTCCCATCCACTTGTCCCTGGCGTCTGATAATTCACCATTAGAAATGCACTCCTTTAGGGAAGAGGACTAAAAATAAAATTCTAAGGCTCCAACTGACTGAATGGATCCCCCCTTTTGGCCAAAGGGACCTCGGAGAAACCACAAATCAAAAACAAAACAAAACAAAAAACTGACAGCATTAATGTTAAAACAGAGGTCATAAGACTCACAGAACAGACTCTATGGCAGTAAGATACCAAATTATAAACAAGATCCAAAGCCATGCCAGGCAAGGTTTAAGTCACGTACCCTACACTTAAAGAATGAACTATTTTCTATCTGCCACAAGGTTTTTCCCCCCTTTTCTCTAGCAGCTAAACAAGCACTATCCTTGAGATAAGCAATGTTGAAGCAGTTGCAGCCTGGCAACCCTCAGACACTGACTAACTGAGACCCTCTGTTCCGCATGCCATAACTACAGCATTGATTGGACAAGAGACTGATTTCTGTAACTTTCTCCTGATAAGAGACCACTGACTATGGACTGGATCTGACTGGTTTTTACAGAGTCTGTGCATTTGAGTGCCTCCATGTCTCTGCATCACCTTTTGACCTATAGGGTCTAATTGCATACATTTAAATGTTGTCTCTTCCCTGAGGTGAACATGGGATGCATGTGGCATACATGTTGACTTATCACACATGCATAGACCCCTTTTCATGAATATCTATAACTGCTCCTATATCACGTTAAATACGTACACTGACCAACCCCTCTGGCTTAAATTCCTATCTTACCCTTCCCTCCCCTGAAGTGCTTGCTTTTGGTTTATTAGCCAGAAGATGTACTCCCATCTGCAGATTAAAATCCCTTTCTTAAGAAATACAGCTCTCCTTTCTAAATTTATAAATTGTGTGATTTAAACCAAGAGGGGTATGGCATTAGATTCCCAGAAGTTTGCCAACATAAAACTTCAAGCTAAGTGTCCATTGACATAAATTGATATAGATTTGTTATCGTTTATTAGTTAATTTGTTAGCTGAAGGGAATGTGATGAGGACAGGTTGCTTGTAAAGGGTGATAGGAATGCTGGGTTAGACTATTAGAGAGGCCAAACCTAGGTGAGAAGTTTCATTAGGTCTTCAGTGAGTAAAAGCAGGCTGGATCTGAGATCAGAAGAGGCCGGAACACTCAGAGGAGAAACAAGAGTGATAAAAGAAGTGCTAAGTACAGAAGACAAAGTACACCAGCTTCATAATGTTGCTTGGGCTATCTCCAGGGTAAGATATTTTGAGATACTTATTAACACAGTAATATACATTAAAATTAATATTATATGAAGGGATACATAGATATTTTATAACATGTATACTTAGTAAATTTAGTTGGTTTCAGATTTAGCAAGTATATCACATAAGATCCTGCCAGGAAATGGGTGGCAAATCCAAGGGATTTAACTGAAGAGACTTTCATTTGAAGAGTTGTATCAGGGTTAGGCAAATTAACAAGGAGTGGTGAAGAACCCAGGGACCAGCAAAAGTAGGATGTCTTTCCCACAATGTAATATGCTGACTAATGCTCCCTACAAGATGTTCATACCCTAAACCCCAAAGTCTGTGGATATGTAACCTTTAAATGGCAAAAGGGACTTTGTATGTGTGATAAAGTTAAGGATCTTGAGATAAGGAGATGATCCTAGATTACCTGGGCAGTCCCAATGAAATCACAAGCATCCTGATATGAGGGAGACAGTAATTAGAGTCAGATGTAAGGACAGAATCAGTGGCCAGAGATTAGAGTGATGAACTGTGAAGATGAAGGAAGGGACTGCAAGCCAAGGAATCGAGTCAATCCCTAGAAGCTGGAAGGTAAGATAATGAATTCTTCTCTAGAGACGCAATAAAGAAAATGCAGCCCTGCAGACACGTTTTTGACTTCTATGCTCCAGAACCGTAAGATAATACATTTGCATACTGAGTGATCTATCACAGAAACAAAGAACTGAGCACGGCATGTTCTCACTTATAAACGGACATTGAACAATTATTATAATACTATAAGAAAGGAATTGGCAGTAGTGGGAAACTGCCGGGGGAAGGGGGCAGGATTGGCAGTAGTGGGAAATTGCCAGGGGAGGGAGGGGCACACCTCATCAACAAGGGTACTTGCATAATAAGTGTTTGTATACCTAACCCTGAATTGTATCCCACATCTTTAAAATTAAAACTTTAAAAAAAGATAATACACTTGTGCTGCTTAACCCACTAAATTTGTGGTAATTTGTTATAGCAGCAATAAGAAACTAATGCATACCCCCTTGACCTGAAGGGATAAGGAGAAAGGAAGGTGTTAGTAGAGCCAAGAGAGGGCTGGGACTGCGGACACAGAAGAACACAGTCAGGCCTATAATCTCAATGAGACTGGGTTTGAGTGGGGAAAGAATCAAGTCCCTTATTTCTCTCTCCTTTTGCCTTCTAGACCACTGCCAGTACCTCCCATTGGCTGAGTTAAAAGTCAGCCACAGAACAAGGGAGCCCAGGTGATTCAGGCAATGGAGATCAGCCTCCTGGGCAAATAGAAGCAAAGAGGGGCAGAGAATGAATCTGGAGGGGAGGCAGGAGTCGGGCAAATCGAAGATAACGAGAAAGAAAAGACTCTTGAATTATGCCCTTGTAATCATAATAATACTTATTTAGACTATTTTATAGAGAAAAGTTTATATCATAATATGTCTTAGTTCGTTTATCAGCATTTGAGAAATTGTCATTTTCTCCTTATTCTTCTTTAGCCAGAAATTATGGTTGCAGTCTCCACAAGATAAACAAACAGAAAAATAAATACATGCATAGCTCATTATGGTTAAATGTTAGTGATGATAGACTTTCTATATCACCAGATTAAGACTATAAATATTTGTTTGCTCTTTTCTGTAAAGATAGTGTGATGATTAATTTTATGTGTCAACACGACTGGGCCACAGGATGCCCAGATATCTGATTAAACATTCTTTCTGGGTGTGTCTGTGA
>CAUYQG010081140.1:0-10542 GCA_963574415.1 Tarsius wallacei | reverse complement strand
ATTCTTTCTTCTGCTTGGGTAATTCTGCTTTCCATGCTTATCAGTTTGTTATTTATTTCATTCACAGTATTCTTTATTGCTTTTATCTCAGTTATCAGCTCCTTCCTAGTTTCTTCTTGACTCTCCTCAATTCTTTTTAATCTCTCCATTAATGTCTTGATATCTAGATTTGTAGTTTGAGACCAGTCATTCTGGGGGTTCTTCATTGTTTGCATTCCAAAGTCAGTTTTCTCAGTGTCTGCCCTCCCAGGGGTCTGGGAGAGACCCATATTCTTCTTTTGGTTTTTCTTCATTTGTGTAGATTTCTCTCTCTCTCCTACTTTCCTTCCCCTTCTTTAATTTTGTTTTTCATGGAGGGTGGGGTTGCTTTTGCTTCGCTTGTGCAATCTCCTGTTCTTCCTTATGAGGGTCCTCTGGCTTTGTTCACTTTTGAGGTTGGAGTGTGGGCTGCGGGCTGTACTTTTTACAGTTTTGAGGTTTAATTGAGGAGGAAGCTGTGATTCAGGATCTGTATGCTGATTCCAGAATCCACCTACCAGTGTATGAGCCCACTGGAAGCTATTTCCCACTGTCTTACAATCTTTCTGTGCAGCAGAATGTAGGTGTGGTCCGTTCGGAGAATCTCACAACTCCACCTATGCCGTCACCATCTTACCAGAACTCCTCAGCTCCTAATTCTATTGCAGCAGTCACAAGCTCCAAGAAGGCACCAAGGGGAAATGGGCCAGGGTTCACGCTAGTCCGGGTGCCAGGCTCCAGCTGGCGGCATCTTGGCAGCTCCTCCAGGCACCCCTGCTGCATGACACCAGCTCCTACTCGGCTCCTGCAAGTACTTGGCTGCCCTGCTGGGGGCTCGGCGGCGTGGGCGAAGGCCCCCACCCATGGCCGGATGGCAGTGCCTCCGGTGAGCAGGCCATCCACCCAGGGCTCTGGGGGATGGCACGGTGCTAGAATCAGATGGTCTTTCTTATGTGTCATTAGGTAATTTCTAAAAACGAGTTTCAAGCAGGGTTTGAGCAGTGAAATAACTTTTTGGTATCTTAAAGTGATATCTATGAAGGGAAAGGTGGTGATTAGGAAGAAAACAATATGTAGTATGTTAGATTAAAAGTCACAATACTTTATAATCACACTTCTTCTAAACAAGAGATAATATTGAATGTAAGAAAACATTTGACAGCTACTCTGAATGAATATTGTCAAAATTTGTAACAGAAGCCAACATCCAAGCCTGAGTAATATGTCGATGTCATTTCATTTAGTAATTTGATTTTTATTCCTTTTTTACACCTTAATAACTGTTCAGAAATGTTTTTATGGCATACGCCTTCCTACCACCAGAAGGTAGGTTACATGGACCACATTATTGCTTCTTGCTGTCAGAATTTAGAAGCCCCAGAAATTCTGGGCTTCTAACAATTTTATTCTTTCTTTGAATCTATGTGGGAACTCTGAAGAAAGGTTCTATAACATACCAAAGAAGTCCTTTTGAGGGAATCATCTTGAACCAAATCCATCCTGAAATGTAGCATGCTCCAAAGTTGAAGAAGAGTTTTACCTTAACAAAAGCTTGCGCATGTGTTTAAAAGCTGTGTTGTCTTTGATGTGTTGTGTAATTTAATAGGCTTACGAACAGGATTTTCAGCAGACTCAAATATATGTGTATTTCAATAAAATGTATACCGATATTTATTTGTAAGGAAACTCGTGATGTTTTCATGCTGCAGCATGCAGCTTAAGGAAACAAATGTTTATCATCAGTTTCTCCTACTCTTTGTGACTTAAACTCACATGTGTTTCTTGTCTTTACCCTGTTTATCTTCTATGGGAATAGAGATGTGAATAATATCTTCCTCTAATTTATGTCACCCTGAAATTGTTACTTGGATTAATTCAGTTTCAAATTCATGTCTGCATACTGTTAACATCTTAGTAAAATTTCCCAGGACAATTTTATTTTTTCCTTTTATTGTTTTTTGGTTTATTATACAAGCACTTCATGTTAATAATAAAAATATTGATTGGAATTGCAGAGGACATTAAACCTGAAATGTACTTAAAATTGGATGTCTTCCCTGAAAAAAAATTAGAAATTTATGGGGTCATTTTATTTTCTAGAAAAATCGCCTAGATCTCTGAGATTTCTGATTATTTACTAGGCATGATACCTACATATATATATATATATATGTGTGTGTGTGTGTGTATATATATATTTAGGAAGGCTGTGTGGTGCTTATTTTGAAGAGTTTAGAAAATGCAGAAATGTTTAGAGAAAAGATTAGTAATTTCTCATAAAACTCCTAGATCGAAACTTGGCTAACATTTGACCTATGTCCTGATAGTCATTTCTTAATAGAGTTGAGAACACAATGTGTGTGTGTGTGTGTGTGTGTGTGTGTATGTGTGTGTATAGTTTTATATCTTTTTAATTTAACATTCTATCATAAGCATTTTGTACACTGTCAAAATTATTCTTAAATGTAATGATTAAAGGCTGCATAGTATTTTATGTTAATGAAAGTATCATAATTAAGTATTCTTCAATGAACATTTGGCTTAGCTAATTTATCATTGTAGTTGAGTTTGCAATGAACAGAAAAAATGAATTTACAAAAAACTGCAAATAATACAAATTAAAATCACCTATAATGAAGATTACTGTAAATCTAATGTATTTTATTTTAGCATTATATATATTTATTTTTCTAATTTTTATACAATTTTAAATCATAATATATGTATAGATGTGTGCATTGTGTGTATACATAGTTTATTCTCATTATTTGTGGATTTTATATTTGCAAATTCCCTTACTCATGAAAATTTCTTTGTAACCCTAAAAATAATACTTGTAGTTCTTTCAAAGTGATTCAGAGATGGGCAGAGTGGTAAAAAAATTTGAGTCGCCCAATGCACACATTCCCAGCTGAGACTGAGTAAAGCAATGTTCTTTCTTCTTGTTTCAGTCTTACACTGTAAACAAGTGTTCTTTTGCAGCATATTAAGTGTGATGTTTTAAAAAATTTTGTGTTTTTAAAAACATACTGTATTATATGTTATATAATGTATATATTCTTTTTTTTTCCGAGTGAATTACTTTGTAAACCAGATCATTTACAAGCAGCATGAAAAGGAAGAAAAACTCAGCCAACCTATCGTTATTAGTCACCATATTCAGGGAAATTGTGAAAGCAGTACCTCACTGCCACAAATTATGCAGTCGAGTTTCCCACATTTGGGGAAATCGCAGGGGTCAGTACACCCAGAATGCAATGGGTGAGCCTTGCCCTGGGAAAACCACCTTTGTGATCATGGTATCTCTCCTGCCGGGTAGGTATATAATATATATTATATTATATTATATTATATTATATTATATTATATTATATTATATTATTTTATTTTATTTTATTTTATTTTTAAATTTAAGGGATACATGTGCAGGTTTCTCACATAGGTGCATTGCATAATGGTGATGTTTGGGGATCTAGTGAGCCCGCCCCCGAGGTTGTGAACATGGTACCCAATGAATGTTTTTTTTAACCCTTATTCTCCCCTCTCCCTCCCTTCTTTAGTAGTTTCCAGTGTCTGTTGTTCCCATCCTTGTGCCCACATGTGCCCAGTCTTTAGCTCCCACTTATGAGTGAGAACATGTGGTATTCAATTTTCTGTTTCTGTGATAACTTAATTAGTAGAAGGATGACCAACATGGATGTATCCATGTTGCTGCAAAGGACATGATTTCTGTTTTTTTTTTTTTTAGATGGCTGTGTAGTATTTCCTGGTGTATATGTACCACATTTTATTTGTACAGTATACTGTTGATGGGCACTTGGGTTGGATCCATGTTTTTGCTATTGTGAGTAGTGCTGTGATAAACATATGAGTGCAGGTGTCTTTTTCATTAAAAAAAAAGAAAAGAAAAAGCTAATGCTCCTTTGGGTATACAACCAGTGGTAGGATAGCTGGGTCAAATGCTAAATCTATTTTTAGTTCTTTGAGACATCTCCAAACTGCTTTCCATGGGGTTGAACTAGCTTACATTCCCACCAACAGTGTATGAGTGTTCCCTTTTCTCCATAGCCTGACTTGTTTGTTGACTTTTTAATAATAGCCATTCTGACTGGTATCTCATCGTGGTTTTGATTTTTATTTCTCTGATGATTAGTGATGTTGAGCATTTTGTCATGTTTGTTGTATGTCATCCTTCGAGAAGTGTCTGTTCGTGTCCTTTGCCCAATTTTTACTGTTTTTTTCTTCCTATCAATTTATTTGTGCTTCTTATAGATTCCGGATATTAGGTTTTGTCAGATGCATGTTTTGAATATTTTCTACCATTCTGAGGGTTGTCTCTTTACTCTGTTGATGGTTTCTTTTGCTGTGGAGACATTTTTAAATTTTTTTTAAAGATATGGGGTACAATTCAGGGTTAGATACATAAGTGGTCATCGTATAGGTGAAGTTTGGGCCTCCCATTGGTCCTGGCTTCTTCACCTGGTTTGGGGTCAGGTACTCTTATTAGCATTATGTGCTCCCCCCTCCCCTGGCAGTGACCCATTACTGCCAAGCTTTTTAACTTGATAAGTTCTCACTTGTCAATTTTAGTTTTCATTGTCTTTGATTTTGAGGACTTAGTCATGAATTAATTGCCTAGGTCAATGTCCAGGAGAGTGTAACCTAGGTTTTCTTTTAAGAGTTTTATATTTTGGAGATTTATGTTTAACTCTGTAATCAATTTTGAGTTAATTTTTATATATGGTGGTAGGTAGGTATTCAGCTTCATTCTTCTGCATATGATTAGCCAGTTTTCTCTTTTATTTTTCTTTTGTGGCTTAACATGAAATTTTATTACTTAATGGTTACAATGTACATTATTTGGGTAGCAGTTACACTAAAAGCCCAGATTTCACCTCTATGCAAAATATCTATGTAACAAAACTACACTTGTACCCTTTACATTTATACAAAAAGAAGTTCATGTCTTAGTCACAAAAATATGGAATGCTTCACAAATTTGTGTGTCATCCTTGTGCAGGGGACATGCCAATCTTCTCT
Organism: Tarsius wallacei; assembly: GCA_963574415.1. NCBI lineage: Eukaryota > Metazoa > Chordata > Mammalia > Primates > Tarsiidae > Tarsius > Tarsius wallacei. Next base: position 5,484 of record CAUYQG010081140.1, on the reverse strand, counting down.
GTATCATTCCAGTTTTAGTATATGGGCTGCCAAAGCGAGCACGATTAGCCAGTACCATTTGTTGAATGGAGTGTCCTTTTCCCAGTGCTTGTTTTTGTGGGCTTTGTCAAAGATGAGTTGGCTGTAGGTAATTGGCTTTATTATTATTGTTTTATATTTATTCTGTTCTATTGGTTTGTGTGTCTATTTTTGTGCCAGTACCATGCTATTTTGGTTACTGTAGCCTTGTAGTAATGTTTGAAGTCTGGGAATGCAATGCCTCTGGCTTTGTTCTTTTTGCTTAGGATTGCTTTGGCTATTCAGGCTCTTTTTTTACTTCCATGTAAATTTAATTATTGTCTTTTCTAGGTCTGTAAAAAATGATGCTGGTAGTTTGATAGGAGTCACATTGAATCTGTAGATTGCTTTGGGTATTATGGATATTTTAGCGATGATTCTTCCAATCTATGAGCATGGGATGTATCTCTATCTGCGTCATCTTTGATTTCTTTCAGCAGCATTTTGTAGCTCTTATTGCACAGATCCTCCATCTCTTTGGTTAAATATACTCTGAGATATTTGAATTTTTGTGGCTACTGTGAACGAGATCGAGTTTTAGATTTGGTTCTCAGCCTGTGTGTTTTTAATGTATAGAAAATGCAACTGATTTTTGCACATTTATTTTGTATCCTGAGACTTTATTGAAATTGTTTATAAGTGCTAGGAGTTTTTTGGTGGAAACTTTTGGGTTTTCTGTGAAAAGAGATATGTTAACTTTCTTTTTCCCTATTTGGATGCCTCCTATTTCCTTTTCTTTCCTGATTTCGCTGGCTAGGATGGCCAGTACTATGTCAAATAAGAGCGACATATTTATACTTTTTGGTGGCGATTTTGTTATATAAAATGGCCCACAAGTATAGCGCTGAGATGCTGTCTTGTTTTTCTAAGTATAAGAAGGCTGTCATGTGCCTTGAGGAGAAAAAAATGTGTGTTAAGTAAGCTTCATTCAGGCATGAATTATAGTGCTGTTGATTATGAATTCAATGTTAATGAATCAGCAATATAAAATAACTTTAAACAGAAACATACATAAAACAAGGTTATGTATTAATTGGCTAATGGAAATATTGTGACCAGAGACTCACAGGAACTTAACCCTCTAGTTCCTTTAGGAGCTATGCTCAGTGTTTTCTCATCCAGCTTTTTTTTTGCTAACTTTATAAAACATAACTACTGTAAATAATTAGAATTGAATGCATATATGTGGGTGAGTGTGTGTATAACTTTATATATACATAGCATTGTATGCATGTGTATTATACATACAAAGGATACACTACTATTTTCACTTATTTAGTATAAATTAGCTTTTTTATTATTAAATATTTGTGAAACCCTGATTAATGGCTTTCTGACATACCATAATTTCGCCAACATTATTATTAGACATTAGGTTTCAAAACTGTTGCAATGATTCATGTAATCCATCTCATCAACAAGAAGAAAAATCATGTGATCATATCAATAGATGTAGAAAAAGCATTTGACAAAATTCAACATCCATTCACAATTTAAAAAAAACTCTCAGCAAACTAGAAATAGAGGGGAACTTTCTTCACTTGTCAAAGAATACCTTCAGAAAACTTACAGATAATATCATTTTGTAATGATCAAAACTAGATGCTTTTCTACTAAGATCAGGAACAAGGCAAGGTATCACCTCTTACCACTCTTATTCCATGTTGTACTAGAAGTCCTTGCTAAAGCAAGAAGGCAAGAAAAGTAAATAAAAGACTTACAAATAGGGAAGAAATAAATAAATCTGTCATTGTTTGCTGATGACATGATTGTTTATATATAGAAAATCCCCAAAAAACTACTCTATTAAGTGATTATAACAATATTGGAACTAGTAAGTGATTATAACAATATTGCAAGTTACAAGGTTAATACACAAAGTCAATTGCTTTTCTATGTATCAGCAATGAACTATGAAATTTGAAATTAAAACACAGCATCATTTTTTTGCCTGTTGTGTCTAATGCTGCATTGAACACAGGGGTGCAGATATTTCTTTGGCATACTGATTTCACCTTTTTTTTGATATATGCCCAGAAGTGAAATTTCTGGGTCACATGGTGATTTATTTTTAATTTTATGAGGAGACTCTATACTGTTTCCCATAGTGGCTGTCCAAATTTACATTCCTAGCAACAGTGTATGAGGATTCCCTCTTCTCCATGTCCCCACCAACACTTGTTATCTTTCATCTTCTTAATAATAGCCTTCATTGTGGTCTTAATTTGTGTCTTCCTGATGACTAATGACCTAAGTGCCCATCAACAGATGAATGGATAAGGAAAATGTGGTATATATACACAATGAAATACTATTAAACCTTAAAGAGTAAGGGTATTCTGTCATTTATGACAATGTAGATGAAGCTGGAGGACATTATGTTAAGTGAAATAAACCAAGCACAGAAAGACAAATACTGCATTATCTCACTTATATGTGGAATCTAAAAAAGCCAAACCCACAGATGTAAAGTAGCATGGTGGTTGCCAGAGGCTGGGTGGGGGATGAATATGGAATGGAAAGATGTTCAAAAGGTACAAAGTTTCAGTAAGAAAGAGGAATACATTTTAGTGATCTATTATATAGCGTGGTGACTATAGTTACTGTATATTTCAAAATTGCCAAAGAGTAGATTTTAAATGTTCTCACTGCAAAAAAATGATAAGTGTGTGAGATGATGAATATATTAATTAGCTTAATTTAACACTTATACAAAGGATACATACATCATAACATTACATTGTATCTTATAGATATATGCAGTTATTGTCATTTAAAAATTAAATAGAAACACACACAATACCATTTACATAGCACCAAAAGTAAAATAATTAGGTATAAATCTAACAAAGTATATATAAGAATTATACGTGAAAAACTACAAAACCCCAATGAAGACAATTTAAAAGACCTAAATACGTGTGTATGTACATAGATGATAGGAAGACTCAATAGTTTCAAGGTAGCCCTCTTCCCAACTTGATCTTGAGCATTAATGTAACTCTAATAAAAAAAATTCCAGCAAATTATTTTGTGGCTACTGGAAAACGGATTCTAAAGTTCGTATGAAGAGCAAAAGACCCCACATAGTCAACACAATATTGAAAGACAGAAAAAATATGGAGAACTGTCACTTTCCAATTCTAAGACTTGTTATAAAGCTACAGTAATCAAGATGTTGTTGAATTGGTAAAAGAATAGACACATAGATTAATGAGACAGATTGGAGAGCCCAGAAATAGACCCATACAAATATAGTCAACTGATATTTGACAAGGAGAAAAGACAATTCAGTAAAGACAAGATCATATTTTCAACAAATGGTGCTGGAACAACAACAACAAAAATTAATCTAGGCACAGATCTTATACCTTTCACAAAAATTAACTCAAAATGGATAATAAATTTAAATGTGAAATACAAAACTCTAAAACGCCTAGAGGATAACAGGAAAATAATCTAGGTGACAGTGAGTATAATGATTTTTAAGATACAACACCCACAGTATGATCCACTAAGGAAAAAATTGATGTTGGACTTCACTAAAATTAAACTTCTGCTCTGCTAAAGACACTGTCAAAAATGAAAAGACAAGTCATAATTTGGGTTAAACACATATATGATTAAGGACTGGTATCATGATATATAAAGAACTCTTAAAACCCAACGATAAGTCTTTTGCCCACTTTTGAGTACCACATGTTCTCACTCATAAGCGGACCCTGAACATTTACCATAATACAATAAGAAAGGAAATGGCAGTAGCAGGACACTGCCAGGGGAGGGGAATGGGCACATAACATCAATAAGGTACCTCATCTCAGATCAGGCAAAGTGGGGACCACAGGGAGGCCCAAACTTTACCTGTATGATGACCACTTGTGTACCTAATTCTGAATTGTATCCCACATTTTTAAAATAAAAAAATTAAAAGCCCAACAATAAGAAAATAAACAACCCAATTAAAAATGGGAAAGGGCCAGGCATAGTGGCTCACATCTATAATCCCAGCACTTTGTGAAGCCAAGGCAGGAGGATCACTTGAGCCCAGGAGTTTTGAAATCAGCCTGGGCAACATAGTGAGGCCTTGTCTCTGTTTTTAAAAAATCTGCAAAAGATCTGTACAGATCCCTCACCAAAGAAGATATGCAGATGGCAAGTATGCATATGAAAAGATGCTCAATCTCATATGTCATCAGAGAATTGTAACTTTAAACAAAAGTGAGATACAACTACCTTTCTATTAGACAGAAAGCACTGTCAAAGCACTGACAGCACCGGATGGTGTCAAGAATATGGAACAATAGGAATTTTCATCTATTGCTGGTGTGAATAAAAAATGGCACAGCTGCTTTGGATGATAGTTTGGCCATTTTTTACAAAAAGATTGTATCTTGCCATACGATCCAGTGATCACACAGCTTCGTATTTACCCAAATGAGCTGAAAACTTATGTCCACACAAAAACCTATGCACAAATGTTTGTAGTAGCTATATTCACAGTTGCCAAGACTTGGAAGCAAGCAAGATGTCTTTCAAGAGGTGAATGTGACACATCTGTAAAATGAAATGTTATTCAGCAATAAAAAGAAATGAGGTATTCTGCAATGAAAAGACATACAGCAGCATTAAATGCATGTTGCTAAGTGAAAAAAGACAGTATCTAAAGGCTGCATACTGTATAATTTCAAGTATATGACATCCTGGTAAAGGCAAAACTATGGAGAAAAAATGATCAGTGGTTTCCAGAGGTTTGGGGGGAGAAAGGGATAAATTAATAAGTAGAGCACAGTGTAGCTTTAGGGCAGGGAAACATACATTTGTATGATACTATAATGATGGATACATGCTATTATACATTTGTCTAAAACCATAGAATATACAATAAAGCATGAATCCTAGTGTAACTATAGACTTTGGTGAAAATGGTGTGTCAACATTAGCTCATTAGTTGTAACAAATGTATTATACTAACACAGGATGTTAATAATAAGGATCTCTCTCTCTCTCTCTCTCTCTCTCTCTCTCTCTCTCTCTCTGTGTGTGTGTGTGTGTGTGTGTGTGTGTTTGAGAAGGTGTATAGGAGCCCTTGGTACTTCCTATTCAATTTTTCTGTATTTCTAAAACTGCTCTTAAAAAAAGACTTAGTTTTTAAAAATTGTTGCTGAAGCTTCACACAACCTGGTCATTTTGAAGTTCTGCTTTTGTTATTTATACTGCAAATGGCACATCACTATCATAAGGAATAGCCTTGTTATATATTTTAACATATGTTTATAAATGTCTCAACAACCAAGCTGTACATGCATTTCACTAAAATATTCTGGGTATGCAAAGGTCATTTCTTTTTATTGCTGAATAACATTTCATTTTACAGATGTGTCACATTCACCTCTTGAAAGACATCTTGCTTGCTTCCAAGTCTTG
>CAUYQG010081139.1:0-58628 GCA_963574415.1 Tarsius wallacei | reverse complement strand
TGTAGAGGCAAGGTCTCACTGTATTGCCCAGGCTGGTCTCAAGCCATCCTCCCGCTTTAGGATCTCAAAATGCTGGGATCACAGGCATGAGTCACTGTTCCTGGTCAATTTCCATGACATGTTCTAAAGAGAGGAAGCGGCTTGCCCAAGGTCACACACCTAAAAAGGGCTAAGGCCAGTGATGAAGCCCTGTCCATGGACCATGCTCCCAATGTGGACCTTGTTGGCCCCAGACTCAGTCTCCATACCAGTACAATGGGTTTCATGGCCTCTCCCAGGCCACCGGGACAGATTCTGGTTGGGCGGCTCCCAGGGATGGACATTGAACTGGGATCTGCGTTCAGCCCCACATCTCCTTTGTGGGTCCCAAGTGACACAGTTGCATTGTGCAGCATAAGACGTCTGCATCCCTGCTCTTCTGTGGGAAACGAGGCATTTTAAGCATCTGCCCCACCCCTGGTGTCCTGGGAAGTCCCAGTATACACCAATGTTTTCCTTGTGGAAAAACAAAGCCTCACCCATCTCCCTGTGTCCTCTCTGCATCATGGTAAAGAGTGATGACAGCGCAGGGTCAGCCAGGCCGCCTGTGTGCCCATCCTCAGCTTTCCTCCTTCCAGGGCCCTCCTCCCCTTGTGGCCCTCCAGGCCATGCCCCGTAGGTGAGGCTCCCTGTCCCACCCTCCCCTTGACTGGAAAGAAAGTTGCCAGGGAAGCGCTGGTTCACATGTGCCTGCCTGGGACACCAGCTCTTGGGAAGGGCAGTGGGCGGGTCTACATGGGCCAGTGGCTTAGCTGGGGGATTTTAGGCCCTGTATGCCTGTCTGGGGGATGGGCTCTCAGGAAGGGTGGTGGGCTGTCTACACTGACTGGTGGCTTGGCCTGGCAGCTTGGTGGGGGCATTTCGACCCTATGTGCCCACCTGGGGAATGAGCCCTCAGGAAGGGCGGTGGGTGTCTATACGGGCCAGCAGGTTGGTGGGGGGATTTCAGCAGCTGGTGGTGAGATTCTCACCGACTGATTCCTCTCTTCTAGAACCGTTTCTCACACCCTGCTCTGGCTGGGCAGCACCTAGGCCCTGGGACACCTGTGTAAACACATGGATGACACCCCAGGCTGAGGGAGGGCACCCCTGTTGGGGCAGACTGGATACGATGTGAAGAGATGAATCAGAGAGCGATGGCAGGTGATGCCGATGGCCTCGGCGAGATGAGTAGGCAGGGACAGGGGGTCGTGGACGTGACAGGCCTCTGTAGGGAGGCTGAGTTCAGTTGTGGGTGCCAGGGAGGCCTTAGTGGGTGGGAGATGTTGAAGGGGAGGCCTCCAGGGAGGGGAAAGCTGGGAAGAGTGTGTGCAGTAGGAGGAACGGTGGGGTCTGGAGGCCATGGGGGTACGGAGAGCATGGTTAGAGGGACCGGGTCAAGAGGGCAGCTGCTGACTGGACACATGGGGCCTCTGAGAGTGGGAAAGTGCTCCCAGGGCCAGAGAGGGGCAGGCCGGGACATGCTCTGATCTCCATCCTGGCAGCTTCCCCTGTGCTGGGTGGACGTGCCTCAAGGAACAAGGATAGGCCCAGGAAAGTCAGTGGGTGGCTGTGGCCACAAGCCAGCCCCCCTGGGGCCCCCACGGCAGCCTTTATATCCTGCCTGCCTCTGGCCTGGGTCTTTGGGCCCAACAGAGGGGGAAGACAGAGGAGAGGCAGGAGCCTTCACCCCAAGGTGATGTGGAAGCAGCAGGGGAAGGGTATGACATGCTCGGATGAGGGCAGAGGATGCCGTGCCCACAGATGCGCATGACTATGGGGTCTACTTGAATCACTTTTCAAATGAGTGTGAAGAGTGGTGACATGTGAGTGCAGGCTGGCCCACTGGGGACTGTGGCAGGGCCCTGCAAGCTGCCCAGGCCCGTGCCTCCCCCCAACCCCGGCCGTCCAGCCAGCACATTCCACCGCCGACGCCTGGCTTGTGGTCTAGCCTGGCCCTCTGGTTGGTTTCTTCTGCTCCAAAGGCTTTTCTAGTCGGAGTCTGGGCATGAGTCACGTCTTCTGGGCCTGTGGGGGTGGGGGCAGGGGCTCCTTGACCGGGCTCCCTCTCACTCAGGGCACACCACTGAGGCATGGCTATGGGGTAGCTCTCATCAAAGGCCCAGTCAATATGTCCTGTGGCCTGAGGGTACCTCACCAGTCCCGGCACTGCAGAGTTCACCATCCAGGCCTGACTCAGCCTCCCCTCTCTGAGCCTCTCATCCTCCCACACCTCTCCCCAGGGCAGGGGCACAGCCCTCAGTTCCCAGACACCTTTCTTCCTCTGCTGATGGATCCTGCTCAACTGTGCCCCCAGGGTCCCTCCTCCTCCTCACCCCTTACCTCAGGCTCTGGAGTTCCCTGATGGTTCCCTGCATCACTGTCTTATTATCCTGCTGTCTCCCAGCCCCTTGGGAAGCTTCTTTAGACACAGAGTAGAACAAGGCATTGCCCTCCCTCAGAAACCTTCAATGACCCTTCTTTGCTAAATCCAAATGCCTTTGTTGACACTTGGGTCCCCTCTCTGTGTTTTTGCCTCACTCTGGCTGTTGTGAGCCTCATCTATGTCTGCAGATGGCTAGGGCAAGAGGGACAATGGCACCTGAGAGTGGGCTGGGGACCTCAGATTGGCCCAGGGTCCGTCCTGCCCCTTCTCCCTGATGCAGCATCCTGTCTCCACCTGGCCCTGGCACGGCTATGCTTGGGCCCGTCACAAGGCAGGTGCTCCCCCTGCAGGGGGAACACTCATAGCAGCTGCAGTTGGAATGACCCCAGGGTTGGAATGACCTGAAGGGGCTTTGCCCAAACCCTGCCGGACACCTCACCATCGGTATAGGCAACTCTGACAGGGATCCGCGGCCACATTGATCCATCTGTAACTCCTCTGGTTTGTCTGGTTTCCCCCTTGGCCTTGTGAGGGACACAGACATTGTCACCAACAAATAACCCCCAGGTCCAACTTCCACCCCAAATTCCACCTGGTACTCAGCTTCTCAATCCTGACCCCAGCTGTGTCTCCAGCCCTGCCTGGTTTTGAATCCCAAGGAGCTTCATGCTGGGGCCGTTCCAGAAGGATTGGGAGTTGGGAGGGCTGGCTGGAGCATGGTTTTCCCCTCTGCTCCACTGGGAACTGAGTTTAGGTCATGACCATGATTTTGTCTTGACTGCTCTTGGAATTACTGGGGAGTTTGTAAAAATGCCCCTGTAAAGAGGGATAATGTGCCAGGGGGTGGGGTCTGGGTGGCAGCTTCATTTTATATCATTTATCATTTATACAATGATCATTTACAGCATTGATCATTTACACCATGGTCATTTACACCATGATCATTTACATCACAGTCATTTCCGTCACAGTCATTTATACCACAGTCATCTACACCACAGTCATTTATACCACAGTCATTTACACCATGGTCATTTACACCACAGTCATTTCCATCATGGTCATTTATACCATAGCCATCTACACCATGGTCATTTACATCATTGATCATTTAAATCACAGTCATTTACATCATTGATCATTTATACCACTGTCATTTACAGCACAGTCATTTACAACACAGTCATTTACACCATGATCATTTACACTACGGTCATTTACACCATGGTAATTTATACCATAATCATTTACATAATTAATCATTTACATCACAGTCATTTACACCATGGTCATTTACACAATAGTCATTTACACCATGGTCATTTACACCACGATCATTTGCACCACAGTCATTTACATGATGGTCATTTACACCACAGTCATTTATATTGCGGTCATTTACATCATTGATAATTTACACCATGATCATTTACATCACAGTCATTTACACCACAGCCACTTGCATCATGGTCATTTACATCACAGTCATTTATACCATGGTCATTTATACCACAGTCATTTACATCATTGATCATTTATACCATGATCATTTACACCACGGTCATTTACATCATTGATCATTTACATCATGGTCATTTATGTCACAGTCACTTACACCATGGTCATTTACGTCACAGTCTTTTATACCACAGTCATTTACACAATGGGCATTTACATAATTGATCATTTATACCACGATCACTTATACCATGGTCATTTACATCACGGTCATTTACAATACAGTCATTTACACCACGATCATTTACACCACAGTTGTTTACACCACAGTCATTTACACCACGGTCATTTACATCATTGATCATTTACATCACAGTCATTTACTTCATGGTCATTTACACCACAGTCATTTACATCATTGATCATTTATGTCACGATCATTTATGTCATGGTCATTTATGTCACATCATTTACACCATGGTCATTTAGGTTATTGATCATTTACATCAGGGTCTTTTACATCATGGTCATTTACAAAACGGTCAATTACATCATGATCATTTACACCATGATCATTTACCTCACTGTCATTTATACCATGGTCATTTATACCATCAATCATTTACATCACAGTCATTTACACCATGGTCATTTATGCCACTGATCATTTACACCATGATCATTTATGTCACAACTGTTTGCACCATGCCACTGATCATTTACACCACGATCATTTACGTCACAACTGTTTGCACCATGGTCACCTACACCACAATCATTTACACCATTGATCATTTACACCACGGTCATTTACAGCCAGCACAGTCATTTACACCATGATCATTTATACCACAGTAATTTATGCCATGATTATTTACACCAGGGTCATTTACACTATAGTCATTTATGCCATGATCATTTATGCCATTGGTCATTTACATCATAGATCATTTATGCCATGATCACTTTCTTCATTATTTCACATCCACCAGGTCTAAGGCCCCCAGATCTGTTGGCTCCTGCTTTCCCTCCTAGCTCTACAATTCCAAGACAAAGTAAGATGGAAGACCCAGTGGGCCAGTAAACAGGAGTCACCCCTTACCTAGAAGTGCCGGCCCCTCAGGACCACCCCGCCACATGTCCCTGGGGCAGGGAAAGGCCATTACCTCTAGGTAACAGCTTTTAGAACTTGCCAGACAGCCGCCCCAGGGTCAGCCACTCAGAGATCTCCCCAAGAGGCTCTGAGAGTGATTGTGGGCAGAACCAGAGACAGAAGACTCTTCTGAGCACCCTGGCTTAGTGATTGTCTCCCAGCCCCAGTGTGGGCTACCTTTGGGCTGCTCCAAGGACAGCCCTGACCTATACTGACACTGGTGCTGGACATGAGCCTGTGGCCTGGGCACCTGCATGTGGTCTCCCTGTTCCTCCAGGCACAGGCTGGAGTCCCCAGACCTCCTGGCCCCTGGGGCTTGGCGAGTGCTCAGTGCCTGCTTGTGGAATGGACAAGCCCTTGCTTGGTGTCTTCATCTGTGAAGTGGGACCACAGTGTCCTCCTTGCCAGATGACAGGCCTATGGGGGTGGGCACGAGTGGGGCTGGTTCTGTGGTCGCTCAACCTGAGTGGAGGCTGAGGGCCTTGCCCAGAGGGGCCCCACACTGTGTCTAAGGTCTGCGAGAGCTGTCTTCAAATTCTTTTTTTTTGAGTAAGAGTCTCCCTCTATTGCCCAGGCTGGAGTGCAGTAGCACGATCATGGCCCACCACAGCCTCAGCCTCCTGGGCTCAGGTGATCCTTCCACCTCAGCCTCCCAAGTAGCTGGGACTACAGGCACATGCTACCTTGCCTAGCCAACTTTTGAGTTTTGTAGAGATGAGGTCTTGCTATGTTGCCCAGGCTGGTCTTGAACTCCCAGGCTCAAGCAATCCTCCTGCCTCAGCCTCCCAAAGTGTTGGGATGAGAGACGTGTATCATTGTGACTGGCCATCTTAAAATTCTTAATAATTTTCAAATGAAGGCCTCGCATTTTCACCTTGACCGGGCCCCGTGGACCACGCAGTGGGCCCTGCCTTGGTAGTGAGAGGTGCGAGTGAGCCCAGGGAAGAGCGCCATCTAAACTACTGGTAGGACTTAGTGACAACACCAGGCACAGGACACAAGGGGTGTAGGTGCTAGGAAAATAGCAGCTGCAGGAAGGGAGGACAGGATGGAGGCTGCAGGGAGGGGGAAGGAACGGAGGCTACCTTGTGCTCTTCTACCTGGAAGGGGAAGGCAAAGGCCTCAGTTTCCCCACGCATCGAGAGGACACCCCTGATGGCAGGACCTTGGCCTCACCCGGCCCATCTGGACCAGTAGAACAAAATTGGGCATTCTGTGCAGACAGCTGGGAGCTGCACCCTGTGCCCCTCTCTGGGTTTTTCTGTGGCCTTCTCAAGGCCTGTCCTCCAGTCGGTAGGAAGGAGCTGGGCCCTGGGAATTCACAGGGACAGGATTCCGGGTGGTTGCACTCCACTGAGTGGTGCTGCTAAGGGAGGGAGGCCGTCTGCCAGCCCTGGGCTGTGTCATCCTGTTTGGAATCCCGAGCATGTTGCTATAGCAATCAGCCTAACTGGCCCACGTGCCACGTGGAGAGGACTCTGCCGGGCAGAGTGGCAGCACCAAGCCATAGGCCCCATGAGAGCTGGGGTGGACATGTCCACCTTCCATGGGGGGCCTGAGGGATCACCATACCAGGCAGGTGCCGCCTGATTGCATAACTTCTGGCTGGCCCTGGTGCAGGAAGTTTGCTGTGAGCTATTTTTTCCTGGACTGGAGGCACAGCCCCGCTAAGACAGAAGCTCTGGTGGGAGTGGGTGGGGGATATACCAAGTATCAGCACTCACTAGCGCTCCTGGCAGGATGAACTCAGAGGCCCACAGCTTGGAGCAGAGTCCCATGAGTGGGTACAGGTGGGCAGGGAGGACTGCCCAGCCATGACCCTGAGGATGGGCAGAGAGGAGCCCTTGGGCTGCCAGAGCATCCCAGAAGACTGGGCACTTGAGGCCCCCATTTATTTTTATCAGCAGGATGACCAGCTCCAGTTTCTTTCTACCTCCCCACTGTAACAGATTTCTGGGCATTTGACTGGGAACTTGCGCGGTTAGCATTTGCATGATGGTCTGGGGACCGAGCTCCCTCAGCAGCACTCTTTCTGGGGTGTGGGCGTCAACAGAGCTCATACTGCTTGGGGCAAGCAGTTCTGGTGGCTCTGAGTCCTTGGCGATGCGTGTTGTAGGGTGTGTGTGTGTGTCTGTGTGTTGTGTGTGAGAGAGAGAGAGAGAAAGAGGCTTGGGATGAGGGGCTGCAGAGATGCCATTTCTGAAATGTCCTGGAGCCATTTGAAGGCTTGGTTTGTAGCTGACCCTCCCGAGTCAGCCAGAGTTTGGCACAACCTGGGGGTTATGGTGGATCCCAGAACAAGGTTCAACTTGAACTCCCACGGTGAGAAATCACACCCTAAGCCAGGTATTATAGGAGAAAAGGGGGCTTTGTCATCCCTAATTCCCTTCCATGTAGAAGCCAGGCAGCTCAGAGCACAGCTTTATCCAAAAAAAAAAGAGTAGGGGAAAGTAAGAGGGTGAGGGGGATAGGAAAGAAGTTCCTTGCTGTTGAGAGGAGGAAGAAGCCCTTGCCACAAGAGGGGAGAGAAAGAGGCTCTGAGCAGCACAACTGAGGTGAGATGCAGCCCTGTGGGATGGGCTGGGATGACGCGAAGAAAGGGGGAGACAGCCCTGTCTGGGAGTCCTGTGTGGGGTTAGGATGGGATGTGGTGAGGATGTAGAAAGATATGACATTCCACCCCAGAGCGGCTTGTCATGTGGAATGTCCAGGAGCCCCTCAGCTGATGAGCTCCAGCAAGGTGGGTGGCAGGCATTGTGACCACCGTCACCTCCCTTCTTGCCCTCCCAAGTTGGGAGCAGGGCTTGTGCTCCGGGCCTTGGCAAATCCAAGGGACCCAGTGCATGTGCTGCATGGGGTGGCCCTGCCCCTCCCTGACACAATAACGCACCCACACGGAGACCACATGGACTTCAAGATGGCCCCAGTGACAAACAAACAGAATCCCTGCATTCTGGTTATGGTTGAGCCTTTGGGCCAGGTTTCTGGGGGAGGGAATGGGAAGGCCCCCATTTCCTAGAACCCTGGTGCCTCCTTTAGGCCTCTCTTAAAAGCTTGAGGGTGAAGTTATATCTCTGTGTGTCCTTAGCCCTCACCAAATGGGCAGAACCTTGAGCATGGGTGACGCTGATGATGCTGATAACACCTGAGAAGAAAGACAGCCTCCCCAAGTGTGAATACGAGGCTGGCACTTTCTAGGCTTTCATTTTTGTCATAACTCTTAGTTCTATTGTTATCCCCACTTTGCAGATGGAGGAAACTGAGGCACAGAGCCATGGAGTAACTTGCCAAGGGCATAGAGCTCTAACCAGCAGAGTCCAGACTGGTCCCAGGCAGTGAGACGCAGGGGTCTCTGTCCCACAATGTCTGAGGTCTGGGCCTTTGTGGAGCCTGGCAGGTCATAGGAGTGCAGTTGAGATGGCGCTATGGAAGAACCGCTGCCCTCACTCAGGCTTATGGTGACTTCAGTGGCCTGGCTCATTCTGAAAGTCAGCCATATAAGGCATTGGATTTGTTTATTTCTTTGTCAGGCTTCCTTGATAGCACTGTCTGCTTCATCACTTGATCCAGCTGAAGTGGGAGCCCTGGAAAGGCAGAAGCCCTGGGCTCCTTTTTTTGAGTCGGGGTCTCACTGTGTTGCCCAGGCTGGAGTACAGTGGCACAATCACGGGTCACTACAGCCTCAATCTCCTGGGCTCAAGAGATCCTCCCACCTCAGCCTCCTGGGAGGGAGTATGCACTACGAGCATGGGACTACGAGTATGCACCACCACACTTGGTTAATTTTTTACAAAATTTTTATAGGGATGAGGTCTTGCTATATTGCCCAGGCTGGGCTGGGACTGCTGGGCTCAAGAGATTCTCCTGCCTCAGCTACCCGAAGTGTTGGAATTACAGGCGTAAGCCACCGTGACCAGCCAGTTCTGGACTCTTAACAGGAACTCGCACCCAGCTTGGCCTCAGACGGGTCCCCTGCCCTGCTGCCATCACCATCAGGCACCCTGGTCATTCTCACAGTGAATCTATGGGATGCATGGGTGAGAACTCAACATCCATCCTGCCCAGAGCCAGGGGAGTGGATCTGAGGGCCACGGAGATCTTCCCCATATGCAGAGTCCAGTCAGCCTGAGCAGAGTTTGGTTTTAAAAGATTCACTGTTTTCTTACTTAACTAGTCCCAGGAAATAACACTCCAAAATATGAACCTTCCCATTCTAAGGCCCACGTACACTCGACACACTCCTTCAGGGCTCAGTTCAAACGCTGTCTCCTCCTCTGGGAAGCATCCCTTGCTTAACTGGTGGGAATGGAACTTCTCTTGCTTGGAGGCCAGCCTGGCTCCCCTCACTCGCTAGTGCCACTCCTCGGCTTTCCGTTTCTCTGCTCCAGGCAGGACCCAGATTTCACACAGGCCTGGGCCCCCCCATTCCCTCCCCCCCTGCTCTTTGCAGGCAGACGCCGTTGTTCCAGCATTGATTGATATGTTTAAAGAATCCCATATTTCAAGAACCCAAAGTGACCAGCCATCACTCAGGAGTGGTTTTCTGCCTATACACGGAGCTCTGAGTCACAAATCCCACGTCTTCAGAGGTGCTTTAATGTCCCTGAGCCCCCTGCCCGGCCCCCTCCTTTGAGAAACAACAGCATTAACAACCACTGACTAAACCCTGTGGAGCCCCAAGCCCCATGTCAAGGGCGGTACTGACCGAGCCTCACTCCATGGTCTCCAGAACCTTAGAAGTCAGAACTTCCACCTTGTCTGGCACAGGAGGACACCCGGGCAGGGGCTGCATGGCCGGACAAGGTGGCAGCTTGGCAGCAGCAGAGTCAGACTCAGAAGCCAGGCCTGAGTGGAAGCCTTTGCTCTCAGCCTCCTGACAGCCCCCCAGAGCAGCTACTCCATCCAAGCTCCATAGGGCCACCTGTCCCGAGCCGCCCCAGGGTGCAGCCTTGTTGATGCAACTGGGTCTCCCAAGGAGATGAGTTCCTGGAGTGGTAGCTCCCCTCCTGCCCAAGTGCACCCAGCAGTCTCCCCAGCCTCTGCCTGCAGCTGGTTTCTAGAGCCTGCTGACCAGTGGGTTTCTTCCCCAATCCTCCCCGACAAGGCCCCACAACTCAGTGCAACCGTGTTTCTTCTAAACGCTGACTCTAGGGTTTGAGGGGAGCCCCGCCAGCGAGAGACCCTCCCAGAAGCCCCCTGTAGACCCACAGGCGCATGCACTTGTTTCCTCGGTGGCCGAGATTGGACGTGCCACTGGGCTGGGGTCTCCACCTGCGCTCCGAGGGCACCCCTCCTCCTCCCACCATCTAACCCCACCACCACCCCAGCTCGGGCCTGGCGCCCAAGAGGAAGAGAGGGCAGGTCGGGCGCCCACACCCAGTGGTCCCCAGGCGCTGGTCCTTGCTGGACCCCCGGTCACGCGAGAAGGGGACATGAAGCTGACAGCCCCGACTGGAGGCCGCCCCCGCGTGGAGGGTCGGGGCTGGGCGCCTGCTGTGGGGTGGCCCGGACCGGGTACCCTGATGAGGAGACCCAGACTGGCCTCCAGCCCCCGGCCCGCGCCCCTCGGCCGGAGGTTCCCGCAGCGCCCAACACCTGGAGTGCATTAGGCGGCGCGCGCGCCGCGGCGGCTGTCCCCAGGTTACTGAGTAATTGGCTAGTTCCGAGCGCGGGGGAGGGGGCGATGGCCCGTCCCTACAGCGGGTGCCGAGGAGCGTTTCTGGAGGTCCTGGATGGTCTGGCGGGCGGAAGCTGCACTCGGTCGGCGGCGGAGGGATCCGGCAGCCTCCCCATCTCCTGGCAGATTTCTGTGACCCGAACTCCGCCCTCGGCGCCCCTGTGCCCTCACCCCCTGCGCCCCTCTTCAGGGTCCAGCGTCTGCTCTCCAAAGCCGGGACGCTTCCGCGCCAGACCGGCGGCACCAGACGCGTCCCGTCCCCAGCCCTAGCAGGGCCAGCGCCCCGGGACGCCCGAGAGCCCCCATCAGAGGCGAGGGACCCCGGCGTGGCCCTCGGAGGCACCGGGCGCCCAGCAAGGCACCAGCCCTCGGCGCTTTGAGCCTTTCTCGCTCTCCCCCGGCTCTGCAGTCCCCACACGGGCCTCCCCGGCGGGACGTGGCAGAGCCGTGGGGCGTCCCCACGGTGGCCACCGTCCGACCCGCGCCCGGCGGCTGCGTCCGAGGCCCCTGCGGCCCGGGAGGGACAGGGGGATGAGGGAGCACCTACCTGGCCACAGGCTGAGCACCCAGGCCACCACAAGGCCCCTGGGCAGGTTCATGGCCCGCGGGCGGCGGGGTCCGGTAGGGTCCGGCGGGTTCCGGCGGGATCCAGCGGGGGCGGCGGCTGGAGCTGCAGCTCCTCGCGACGCCGGAGCCTACACTGCGCGGCGCCCTGAAAGCCGCGACCCGCCGGGAGGAAGTGGGAGGGCGGCGCAGGGAGGGGCCCGGACACCGCTCGCCTGGCCAGCCCGGCTTCTCCGCCACCTGGGCGGCGGCGCTGCCTCTGCGCGCGCTGGGCAACCCCCAACCCTCTCCTCCCCCGCCCCCTCTTAGGAGAAGGCTCCAGGGAACCGCTGCTGGGAGCCACTTCGCAGAACCCCCTTCTCCCCCAAGTTCAGAGTCTGCTCAGGCAAAGTGGCGCGTGGTCCCAGTTCCCAGAGAAAAGAGCTTCACAGAGCTGGGAACGGTGCCCATAGCGACCCAGGGATATCCACTGTCACTTGGGCCCTGCCAAATGGGTCAATGTTCTTCCAAGGTCCACTCTGAGATATTCCCGAGTCCCTGCACCCCGGGACTTGGAATAGAGAGGCCACAGTGCTTCTCCTGCTCCTGATGACTCTCCTCCACCCCGAGCCTCCACAGAGGCATCCCAGAGCACTAGGGAACCCTGGACCACAGCGGGATGCGCTTCCCTGGAGCCACTGTCCTTGCCAGTCCTTCCAGCCCTGGAGAGCTAGATTCAGTCACGTCTATGGCAAGTGCTATCAGCCACGTTTATGGCAAGCGCTTTCAATCAGGCCCTGGACCATAGTCTGCAGGATGGAGGCTGGTCCTTCAGCACTGTGGAGCAAGGCCAGGGGTGCAGAGGCTGGGGATATGGAGAGCTGCAGCAGAGGACCCCTGGCTTCCCTGGGAAATCCTTCCCTCGCCCGACTGGTCCCACCAGGCCAGGCCCAGATGCAGCTTACACTCCTACCTCTTCCCTATCTTTTCTTCCTTGTGCTCAGTTGAGAAACTGGACACCAACCAGTATGTTCACTGGATTCCCCTTTTTCTCTCTGCCCAGACTGAAAACACCATCAGGGTAGAAATCTCTGGCTCACCACTGAGTACTCAGCCCCCAGCACCCAGGAACAAAGTGGGTAGGTGACTGGATGAGCACAGGGTTGGTGTGTGGGAACACAGAGTGTGGGGTTTTCTGTCTGGGAGGCATTGGGAGAGCTTCCCGGAGGAGGTGGCATTCAGGCAAGGTCCCGAGGAGGAGCGAGGCCCTGAGAAGGTGGGCATTCACATAAGTGCACAGGCATTGGGCTTGCCCCCATGTGGCTCTCTCTCTGGTGGCTACCCTGGCTTTGCTTCAGTATCTTCACCTCGCCTCACTAAGCCACAGTGCAGGGGAAGCCGATTCCATCCCTAGGGTGTGTGTGTGTGTGTAGGTGGCATATGGCTCAGGCTGAAAACGAATCTCTGTGTCACATCCCCAGGACGTAGTTTAAGACAGGACAGTATGAAAAAGGACAAGGGTTTTCCGGGGAAGAGCTTTTGAGTTCTTTCAAGAGGGCCCTGGAAGGAATGAATTAATGAACTGATCCTCTCTCCTCCTCCAGGCTGGGGCAAGGGATTCTGCGGGCTCAAGAGTTGGCAGGGTCAGGTGAAGAAGGGGGTTCTGACCTTGGGATGGGGCAGACCCTGGATGATAGCATGGAGACAGCCATCCAGGCGGATCATGCTGAACTCCTGAAAGAAGCTGCCCCCGAAGCCTACTCCCCTTGGGACTTTGCAGCTGTGTGGCCAGTATATCCCCTTGGGGGGAGATCTCAGTCAGCTGAGCCTAGATTCACTTACTGGTGACTGTTCCCCAGGGGCTGCAGCCCACTTCCCAGCCTCTTACAGACTCGCACACTCCCTGGGGAGTGGGGGCGTGGGGGTGGTGGTGGATCTTGGACACCAGGTGCATTGGATTACCTGGAACATGTGTGAAGAATGCCACTGCCCTGAGGATCTGGCGTTCTAGGGGACAGCTCAGACACATGGGTGGTCTGCAGCCACGAGGAGACACTCACTGCCTGCTGAAGGGTATGTTGTGCTGGCTGTGTTAACAGTCCCAGCACTCATCAACATTCATCATCCTCACGGGGCCTGGTGTCCTGGGTGTCAGGATGTGCTTTCATGCAACACAGTGTGGGGAGAGGTGTGTTCTGGTTGGTTCTTTCAACAAATCCTTGAGTGCCTACTGTGTTCCCTGTGTTCTGCAGGACTCACTGGAGGAGAAGCCCACACTGCAGGAGAAGCCCACATGGGAGAAGAGGCCCTCATGGGAGGAGGAGCCCACACTGCAGGAAAAGTCCACACTGCAGGAGAAGCCCACACTAGAAGAGAAGCCCACGCTGGAGGAGAAGCCCATTCTGGAGGAGAAGACTGCACTGGAGGAGAAGCCTGCACTGCAGAAGAAGCCCATGTGGGAGGAGAAGCTTGCACAAGAGGAGAACCTCGTGCTGGAGGAGAAGTCTGCACTGGAGGAGAAGCCTGTGCTGGAGAAGAAGCCCACACTGGAGGAGAAGCTTGCATAGGAGGAGCTGGTGATGGAGCCGAGGAGGTGAGACAAGGCCACATATGTATTTATTTCATCATCATCTGTTCCCTATTAAACTATTTTAAATCATTTGTTATTTACACATTACTAGACTTTGTTTAAATCACACACAAGGCAGCAGCATCTGAGTGACAAATGTAACACCCAGATTCCACGTGCAGAGTTGAAGGGCTTCCTGGGCGCCAGGGCTTGACCGAATCCTGACCCTAGTCCTAATTCTGACCCTAGTCCTAATCCTAATCCTAATCCTTGGCATGTGCATAGTGTTCTCATTTGTTTACTTTTGATTTTTTATTCACATGCCACAAAACGTGCCATACAATCCAGTAGACCTTAGTGTATCCACGAGATTGTGTAACCATTATCACTAATTTCACAACATTGTCATCACCTCACAAGCAGCCCTGTGACCACGAGCAGCACCTCCCTATCCCTCCTTCAGCCCCTGGCAACTGTTCATCTGCTTTCTGTCTCTATGGATTTGCCTGTTCTGGACACTTCGTGTAAACGAAATCACGTAAATTCGTGGCCTTTGAGTCTGGTGGTTCCACTAGCATCATGTGTCCAGGGCCCATCTATGTCGTGGAATGTGTCAGGGCTTCCTTCCCTTTCACAGTCGAGTGACATCAACATGTGGCTGGACCACACAGTTCACCCTTCATGAGCTTAAATGGATGTGATGCTTAAATGGGCATGTCCTCTTTGGGCTTTGTGAACCCTGATGCTGCTTTGAGCAGCCATGTGCAGGTGTTCATGTAAACATGTTTCCAAGTCTCCTGGGCGTGCACCTGGGAGTTGGCTAGCTGGTCAGATAGCAACTTTACATTTAGTTATTTGAGGAACTGCCAACCTGTTTTCCACAGTCGCTGCACCATTTTACTCACCAGCAACGTGTGAGTGCTGTGTAGAATGTACGTAGCAAACATTTTTGAAGTCCTTTTCACAATCATGATCTCATTTAATCCTCACAATAGTCTCACAAGAAATTGTACTCATTGTATTGGGGAGGATTCTTTCAGTTGTAAGTGACAAACTCAATACAAACGACTGAAGTGGAAGAGAGGCTGTCACTGCTCTTGTGACTAGGAAGTGCAGAGGAGACTGACTGTAGCTATGACTGGATAAAGAGTCTCATGTCAGGGTGTGATTTTTGCTTTCTCTGTTTCCTCTTAGTCTTCGTCTTGTGCCACTCTTCTCCTTTCTAGTGTTTTTCTGCCTGTCTCCAGCAGTCCTAAGCTTATACTTTATAGATTCTTTAGGTTTCTTTTGTCAACAATATTTTAAAAATAATTTAAACACACATGCAAAAAGTAGATTGAGTTCAGTCACAGAGCTTCTCAAATGTCCTGGGGGAGAGAGAGGCAGCATGTGGGAGGAGCCCATGGAAGAATATCTTTCAACCTCAGAGAACATCAAGGAGCAAGCATATATGGAGTGCTTGCCATGAGCCAGGCCCCGCTAGGCCCAGTGCATGCAGTGACTCATTTAATCCTTATCACAACCCCACTTACAGATGGTGAGAACTGAGGCACACAGGGCCAGGTCGGACCCTGAGGCAGCCCAACTTCAGGGCTCTTAGCCATTGTCCTAAGGCCCCAAACTGTCAGAGCCTGAAGGGATGACTGCACAGACTCTAAAGGGAGGAGACAGCCTTTCCTCCCAGATCCAGTGGAAGAATCCAGGCTTTTGGTCATGCCCACTCCAAACCAGTTCCAGTGTCCAGAGCATATGGGACTATAATTGGCCCAGTCTGGGACACACCCAGCCCTGAGTCCTTGGGAAGAGAAGGGCACTGTGACTGACAGTCCCACCAAGACCACATATTATAGAAGAGGAGTTCCCTAGGAACCAGAGAAGGTAAATGGCTACGGATCCTGGGCAGAAGCTCCATGGCTGTGAACTGAGTCCACTTCAAAGACCTGAGTTCTGAATAGCAATGGCTTTGCCCAAGGTCCCACAGCATGTCCAGGGCAGGACCATGCATGGGGCCCAGGTGTTGACGGCAGATTTGGGGCCTATCAGCACATCCCGTGGGGTGGAGGAAGTGGTAATTCGGGCCAGATCTGCACGTGTGTGGTGACAGGCGACTGCATTTGTCACACACACGTGGGACAGCCCAGAGAGAGATGCCCAAACTCCCAGCCTGTCCCCCTCTCTGTGGGGACCCTGGCTTCTCTAGAAATGAGAAGTGGGGAAGATGCCATCCCCTGTGATGGGACCCAGCAGTGGGCTGGGACACGACGACCAGCAAACTCTTCTTCCAAAAGAGAACTGGGGTCTGGTGTGTGTTCACTTTGGAGAGTCGCCTCTGTAATTTTCATACCTCTCCGTCCTGAGGTGGTCACCTGTTTTGGCTTGCTGGGGACTGAGATTTTGAGAGTATAGGACTTCAGAGTCAAGACTGGGGACGACCTTGGGTGCATCAGGCTGCAGTCCCTGCCTCACTCTCGGGCCTCTGTCTTGTTTTCCAACATTCCCATCCCTCCCCATCTAGTTACTTCCCTCCCTTCACCCTTCTCTTCTCTGTCCAGGTATCCGATACAATCACTCCCCATGCAGCATGGGGGTCCACCTCAAGGCTCTCCCTGGCTTCTGGGTTCCCTTCGGGCCCCACAGCAGCACCCCCCCCCCCTCACCGGGTCTAGCCTCCTCCCTGCACTGTCCATTGGTTTGTGCTCAGGAAATGCAAACATTTTTTTAAAAAGATAAACTTAAGCAAACTTTCAGTTACTGGGAAGGCGCATCTTCTGCCAAAAAAATGATACAATAAATTCCAAAGGGCAAAAAGAAAAAAAAAAGTAGAAAAAAAAGCCACAGGAGGGCCCTGTTATCTGCTGTTCAAGCGACATGCGCCCTGTTCTATGCATATGGTGGCCATGTTTGTCACGCACCCATGGGCTTAGGGGCATCTTTGGCCACTCTGCCAGGCTAGGTCTCCTCCGCCAGCAGGGCAAAGCAAGTGAATTTTGGAGAAATGTGTTCACGGCAGCTCTGGGGTCTGCCCCATATTCTCCTCTGAAGTCTAGCCGGATGTGTGGTGCAGGCGGACGCCACTACACTCCTCACCTTGTGCCTCAGGTCAGTGATCAGTGCTTCATCAGGACCAAAGCCCAGACACAACCTGTATGGAATCCAGAAACTTGTTCTTTGACGTTCGAGTCTCAAGCCACAAGTATGTGTAGCATGTCTCAGTAAAGATACCAGAGGGGCGGTTAATAGTCACGGCATGGACAGACACGCAGGCTGGGGGGGACACGTCTTTGAAGACAGTGTGTTGAGGGTGTGAGAGGACACTGAGGATTCAGGAGTCTAACAGCATCAGTTACAATCCCAGGCAAAGGGCTGTTCTGATGGGGTGTAGGCCCTTGACTTTAGACCAGACTGGAAGAGCCATAGCAGAGTCAAATGTCATGGCAACAGCAATGTGATGAACAGGCTTTGACCAAGCACTTACTCTGGGTTCAGTGCACCCCTTGCCCATCTCTAAGAGTCCTGGGCAGTGCCCAGGAGAACCAAGGGCTCCCACCTTGGCCTGGGTTGGCTGGGCTGACTGGGAGAGGCCATGAGAGTTGGGGTTGAGCAGAAGTGGGCTTCTTGAGGACTCCTGGGAGCACAGTTGACATTGAACAAGATGGGCAGCAGAGCGAGGAGTGCCCGCTGTGCACAGGGCTCAGGCCACACACGGTTTGGCCAGGGGACAGGAGTTGAGCAGTTCTAGAGATGTTTACTGGGATTGCGTTGGGGATGGAGTGACAAACCCAACATGGCTCTGGCTTCCCTGCAAGCTCCTGACACACACATATACACACGAATGCATGCATGCACACACACACTGGATCGCATGCATACACACAAATGCATGCACACACACAGGAATGGGCACACACACACACATCAACGGTACATAATATTCTTCAGACCCAGCACAGTCCCCGTGCTCCGTGAGGAAGAGGGACACTTCCCAAGTGAAGTACAAGTGTACAGAT
Source organism: Tarsius wallacei (assembly GCA_963574415.1). Taxonomy (NCBI): domain Eukaryota; kingdom Metazoa; phylum Chordata; class Mammalia; order Primates; family Tarsiidae; genus Tarsius; species Tarsius wallacei. The sequence continues at coordinate 40,817 of CAUYQG010081139.1, read as the reverse complement.
TGCTGTATGTTTTGAAGACTTCGTTTCCACGATTCCTCAGAGCGGCGCTGGCCCTCATGGCTCCCTCCCACTCTCCAGTGATGTCTCTGGGTTAGGGGCCATTGCGGCTGTGACCCAACACCAGGGACAGAGTCCCCAAAGGAAGGGATGCACTTTGGCTATAAGTAGGGCTCAGATAAAGCTTTTGCATTTGTGTCTTCTTTTCTACTTTGGGGCAGCTCATATTCCACGGAGGCAGATCCTAGGTCTTTTTGGGGGGTAAGAGTGATAAAAAGAGAAGAATGGAAAGATAATTTGGGGATTTTTACTGTCACAGTGAGAAGTATGGTCTTCATTTGATAGGTAACGCGACATCTTGGGAGACTTGGGATGGGGGATGGGAGATCTGAGACCAAATCAGCTAGAAGGCCAGAAAGCTGGGGCTTTCCCCAGCTCAGGAAGGTTCTGTGGAGGAGGTACCACTACCCCACGGTCCATGCTCCAGAGGCCTCCTCACCTCCCTATAGACACATGTGTTCTCGAGGGCATTCGATGCTTCCATAAGACACCATCTTCTTCCCACACGGAGATCTGCAGGGGTGTCCCCTCTGCTTGCCCCGGGTCTTGCACCCTTGCCCTGCTGCCTGCTGGGTCAAACCTGTGTCCACCTGCCCCATGAGGCCCTGAGTAATGGACTCGCTCTGCCTTCCCTAGCTTGCTCCTACCTCTCCAAAACAAACCGTGTATCCCATTGGGCTAGTCCTCATCCCCAGAGTACAAACAAGGGGACCTGCAGCCATCGCCAATAGAGGGCTGGCATGGACCAGACACTGTGCTGCACACTCTGCTCAGTCCCATCCCACCCCCCAGCATGGAGTCTTCTCTTTCTACTCTGTGGCCCCTTTCAATATCTGACACACCACTTGGCATTCTCCATTCCTATGAGCTCTGGCCCTGTGGCCCCCAACCACAAGCTCAAAACTGTTCTCTGCCCTACAGCCCTCTAGGTTGTGGTCCCCAATCTTTTTGGCATCAGGGACCAGTTTTGTAGAAGACAATTTTTCCACAGGTGGGGAGGGGAGATGATTTCGGGATGATTCAAGTGCATTGCATTTATTGTGCAGATCAGCGGTGGCATTAGATTTTCGTAAAGAGTGGCAACCTAGATCCCTCGCACGTGCAGTTCACAATAGGATTGGTGTTCCTATGAGAATCGAATGCAGCTGCTGATCTGATAAGAGGTGGAACTCAGGCAGTAATGCGAGCCACGGGGAGTGGCTGTAAATACAGATGAAGCTTTGCTCACTTACCCGCCACTCACCTCCAGCTGTGTGGCCAGGTTCCTAACAGGCCACAGACTCTGTGGCCTGGGGGTTGGGGAACCCTACTTTCGGGGCTGGGGATGGGGGAGTTATGGGAGCCAACCCCCATCAGCTGACAGGCACAAGTGGATGAGTAGCATGGCCCGCCCCTCCCAAGGGACAGCCCTGGGGTGTGCTCTCCCATGTCCCAGGGTACCCAGATGTCCTCAGTGGTGACCTGCTCACAGAGGCACCCTCACCACCGGCCTTCCTCATCTGTTTCCTCCATCCCTTGATAGCACTTGATAGCACTTCCTGGGATCATGTCCCTAAAAATGACTTACCCTTAAATTCTTGTAGCAGAGTCGTCTTCCAGGGGACCCGACTTAAGGCAAACAACTTAGAAAGATGAAGCAGCTTGCTCTGATTTTTGTAGCTGCAAAGTAGCAGAGTCAGGCTTGAACCCTGGGGGCCCTGGGTGCAACACCCACAGGGCCTCCAAACCCCTCTAATTAGGCCTCCAGACTTGCTCACATCTGTCCCAGCACCTGGGATGTCTGGGAATGCCGGAAGCCCTGCTGTTTGAGTTTCTGGCTCTGGGTACACAGTTGAAAACAGAATATCCCCCATGGGAAGCAGATTAACCTATTAAACGAGTGTCAGCCACTCACCTGTCATGTGACTTATGTATCGTATCCTTTCCTTCCCCAAGTTCCCTGAACAGACCAGGAGCTTTCACAGGGAAGAGAAAGGGTCATGACTCTGCAGGGAGTGTGGGTGGGAGCCCAGGCCTCACGCTGCAAGAGGGCCTGGGAGGAGAGACCTCCAGAAAGGTCGCAAGAGGGTAAAGAACATGAGTGAGTTCTGCTCCTCCATGTAGCGGAGGGCTGGTCCAAGCCTCCAGGCTGGTGCACTCAGCCTGGGAAGACATGCAGGGATTCTGGTCATCGCTGTAAAGATGTTCGTGACACGACAGTACCTGAACCTCCATCTGATCTCATCCCTCCAGCCTCACTGGCCCTTGGCCAGACATAGACAGGATGCCACCTGTCTCTAGTTGCCCTTCTGCCACAGGACCGAGTGACTGGCCTTGTCCCTGGGACCAGACACCCATCAGGTTGGTGCAGCCCCTCATGGTGCTTGCGTGGAGACTGCAGGTCTATGCTTATTCCTGCAAAGACAACGGACTTCCTTCCCTGGAAGGGAGGTCACTCCAGACTGTCCCAGCTGCTGTTGCTCACCCCCAAGTAAGTCCCAGAAATAAACATTCCCCCAGGCGATTTGCAGCTGGGGGCAGAGGCCAAGTGGTGGTAAGGATGGGGGAGGTGTGATGAGTGTGGGTGGCTTAGTGGATGTTTGGGGAAGAAATACTTTTGGGAGCATTTTTTTCTCTGCTGAGCATTAGTAATAAAAGTACGGGAGCAAGTAGGGCTTAAGACCCCTTTAGAACACCACCCTCAGGGAAAGCCAATAATCAGGCACTGTCTGGAGGATGGTGGGAAGGGAAATAGAGACGGTTTTTTCCTTGGTCTCTGCAGAGCCTCAAAGCAGGCTCTGCTGATGATTGACGGCCCCTAGTGTTGCTGGGGGCTGCTGGGTAGGGAGTCTGTGGTTAGATGTGGGCTCTGAGGTGAGAGACTGGAGTTAGAACTCCCTGTGGCCCCTCAGCAGCTGGGTGACCCGCCCCTTACAGCTGCTTTACCACCTGTAGAATGAAATGATGGACCCGCAAGCCCTCGGAGCACTTACCAGGTACTGGGTGCAATTCCATGCACGTGGCGAACCTTTGCTCAGTGAGTAATCACAGCATCTCTGGGATGTTGGTGCTACCCTCATGCTGCTACAGATGAGGAAACCAGGAAACAAAAGAGACCCTAACTTGCTCAAGAACACTCAGCCAGCACATGGTGGGGCCTGGAGGTGGCCTTGGGCAGTCTGGCTGCCGGGCCTGGCCTGGTCTGCATATTGGGTTGCTGTGAGGAGTAGACCAGGTGTGGCCAGTGTGGGCTTAGTGTGGGGCCAGCTGCAAGGCACGCTCTCAGTAAATGCTGCTTTAATTATTAACAACATGTTAAACAGCGTACAGCACTGAGCTTCCACATCTTCTGTGATTCCTAACAAAGCCTGAAACTTGCTCAGCTCTGTGTACAATTTGAGGGGCTTTCCCAATAAGGTCTCCCATAACCACTTTCCCCGGAAACCCTGCAAAGGCACTGGGGCAGATTACAGTGGGTGTGAGCCAGTCAGTGACTTGCATAAGGCCCTGGGGAAGCTCTCTGGTCATTCCATCCTCCAGCAAGTCTATTTTGACATCCCAGAGCCTGAATGACACACCATGTGGAATGAAAAACATGCCAAAGGGTCATCAGTATGTGACCTGTCTGTACATTTAACTCTCTTTGCATGAATATTTTGATATTCAACTTATAAGCTGTGGTGTACCAATTTATCAATTATTTACACGCTACCTTTTTGGGATATGAATCTGTAGGGATTGCAACAAAAGCAGATACTGTCAACTTATAAAATCACATAAAAATAAAAAATAAGGACTGCAGACCAAGACTCAAGCAATAGAACTAGCATTTGGACAGTATTTCCCAGTTCAGATTTTACTTCATCCTCACAACAATCCACAACTAGCATAATTGTGCCATAAACTTGGACGAGCTACTGTAACAGAGAGTGTTATGACTATGCCTAAATCATCTGTCCTCATTGAGTCTTTGAGGTCCCTTGAGAACACCTCCCTCAGGAAAGGCCGATGATCAGGCATCATCTGGAGGATGATGGGAAGGGAAAGGTAGAGTAGTGGTAATGTCTCCCACTACATTTCAGTAACAGACCAAGCAGCTAGAATGCTTCCTTTCAAATCTTAGCCCTAATGCTTACTAGTTCTGTGACTTTGGGCAAGTTGCTTAAGTTTTTGGTGTTTCAGAATTCTCACCTAGTGATTGAGAATACCTACCACATGTGACAGTTATGAGGATTAAATGACCTAACACAAGTGAAGTGTTTGGAAAAGTATCTGACACACAGTAACTATGTGTTATTTGTTTATATAAAAAATAAAAGCAAAATTATCTCCCACAAGTATTGTAGAATTGCATGTTTCCTTATAGTTCTGTTAATTTTTGCTTTATGGATTTTGAGGCTAAGTTGTTAGGTGCATACAGGTTTTGAACTGTTATATCTTCTTAGTAACTTGAACCTTTTGTTTTAAGTAAGCATCTTTATCTTTAGTCATGCTTTTTGCCTTAAAATCTACTTTGTCTGATAGTAGCATGGCTTCACTAGCTTTCTTTTGGTTAGCATGTACATGGAGTCTCACTCTCTTGCCCAGGCTGGAGTGCAGTGGCACACTCACGGCCACCCCAGCATCAACCTGCTGGGTTTCAGTGATCCTTCTTCCTCAGCCTTCCAAGTAGCTGGAACTACAGGCATGTGCTACCATGCCCAGCTAACTTTTTATTTATTGTAGAGACGAAGTCTCGCCAAGTCGCCTGGGTTGATCTCGAACTCGTGGGTTCAGCCAATCCACTCACCTCAGCCTCCCAAAGTGCTGGGATTACAGGTTGAGCCACTGAGCCTGGCCCCCATTTCCTTTAAACCTTTCTTTATCTTTGTGTTTTAGACTTAGCACTCATATAAGCTATTTTTTAAGTCAATTCATTGAGCTTGTTTTTTAATTGGAGCACTTAGTTCATTTACATTTAATTTAATTTGTGTTTGTACTTGAATTTAAATCTACTATTTTAGTGTTTTCTGTTTGTCCTGCTTAATTTGTCTTCCTTTTTCTTTCTTCACTTCTTGTGGATAGATTATTTGTCATGATTCCATTTTCTCTCTGATGTGTAGGAAGTTATAAACTCATTTGCCATTCTTTAATGAGTCTTTAGAGATTCCAGCATGTATCTTTGATTGGTAAACTTCTAATATTCATTTTATTATTCCTTTTATCTTCCTCTCAGATAATGCAGGGGCCTCAGAGCATTTGCACTGCAGTTGCTACCCTCCTGATTCAAATACAATTATTTGTGTTCATTCTTTCTGTATTTCAAACACCAAGAGACATGATCTCTTTTGTAGCCAGTCAACATTTAGATTTATCTATATATTTGCCATTTTTGTTGCTTTTCCTGCCTCTTTGACTTTCCATATGTGATTATTTTTCTTCTGCCAGAAGAAGACTATTTAGTACTTCCTTTAGGGATAGATTTTCTGGTGTCAAACTCTCTCAGTCCTTGTGATGCGGATTTTTCAGGTCAGTCTGGGCTTCGAGAGTGTCAGCTCAATGGGTTGGCCAGCCAAATCCGAAAGGATCATCAAAGGACTGGTAAGCCTAGCCCTGAAAGTGTCAGCTCTAATGGGCTGGTAAGTCAAGCCGTGAGAATGTTGCGATTCGGGGAGCTGGCAAGCCTAGCCCCCCGGGTATCTCAGCTTCAGAGTCCCGCCTTCTTCGGGCAGCTCTCCTGGCTCAGCTGGCTCTGTCGGCCGGCAAGCCAGCCTCTGGGGTGCACGGTTTTTCGACTCCGACGATCTTCTGCAACTCTTCAGGTCGCAGCTCTTCAGGGTCGAGGTTCTTGTCTCATGCCCAGGAAGAATGAGGGACGTGGACAGCCAGAAAGTAAGTAGGATTTATTGATAAGCTCCCACGGTGGGAGGTGACCCAAAGGGGGTGCCTGCCTAGGGCCAAAAGCCTGGTGCTTATATAGCCCTAAGTCCAAGCCGATTGGCTAGCACTAGCTGTGAGCTGTAGCTGTTCTGATTGGTCGGTATTAAGGCAGGTCTAATGGTGAGCCGATTGGTTGCTTTTTGACCCCAGCAGTGAGTACCTAAGCTCTAGCTTGGGAGGCTCACAGGGAACTTGTTTAGCAATGCTGAGCCTGAGAGACTTGCCCGGAATTAGCTACATTATTACCAGAGGACCCGCCTGTCTGTCTGCATAGCCTTTCTCTAGTTATCTCCTGTCTCATTTGTTTGTATGAAAATGTCATTATTTCACTTTTATTCCTGAAGGATATTTTCTCTGGGCATAGAATGCTCAAACATGGTAAAAATTATTATTATCAATTATTATTTTAGAGACAGGGTCTCACTCTGTCACCGAGATTGGAGTGCAGTGGCATGACCACAGCTCACTGTAGCCTCAACCTCCTGGACTCAAGTGTTCCTCTTGCCTCAGTCTCCTGAGTAGCTGGGACTACTGGCGTGTGCCACCATGCCTGGCTATTTTTTTTTTAAATTGGAGTCTCACTTTTTTGCCCAGGCTGGAGTGCAGTGGCATGCTCATGGCCATCCCAGCATCGACCTATTTGGCTCCAGCAATCCTTTCCCTTCAGCCTTCCAAGTAGCCGGAACTACAGGCGCGTGCTACCACATCCAGCTAATTTTTTGATTTATTGTAGAGATGAGGTCTTACCAAGTTGCCTGGGCTGGGCTCGAACCCATGAGCTCAGACAATCCACTCGCCTCAGCCTCTGTAAGTGCTGGGATTACAAGCTGAGCCACCGAGCCTGGCCTATTTTTTTTTTTTTTTTAATGCAGAAACAGGATCTTGCTATTTTACCCAGGCTGGTCTTAGGATTCCTGGACTCGAGCAATCCCTACCTGGGACTCCCAGTGCTGGGATTATTTGTACGAACCACCACTCCCAGCCCTAACACTATGATTTTAAAATCTGGGTCTGATAAACTGGAGTCCTTGTGATCTGCTTCTATCACATGTTGTTTTCTCTGATGCTCATATATTTTGCCTTGTGTTCTCATGTGACTGGTTATCTATGTGCACAGGTCATTGCATTTGAAAAAGGTTTGCAAGAAATAAAAAACTTGAATTTTATCTTCCAAAGAGGTTGTTTTGCTTCTGCTAGGTTCCTGAGGCCATTCAGATCACCTTCATTCTGTTACAGGGGTTGAGACTTCTTTCGGGCCGGTGTTTAGAAGCTGGTTACCGCGCATGTGGGGGCTGGGTTTACCTCACTTTTATAGCTCACCTCACTTTGAGGACATAGCCCTTTAGGGCTTAAAAGTATGGGGGGTTTATCATGATCCCCACTTTGACAGACCCTGAACTGCAACATTTTCTCCTGCTCGCAAATATTGTCAAAAAATGTTTCCCAGTCTCTCAGCTGCACCTTGGGGATTTGCAAATATCTCCAGGGCAAAGGCAGCCCTGAGTGCCGGGCTCAGCTCTCTGGGCTTCCTTCCTCTCTCAGATCTCAGTCCAGTACATTTTTCTACCTTAATATCTTTTTCATTCTTTCAAGCTGATATCTGGAAAATATTTTGTCCAGTTTTTCAAGTTCCCTTTAGAGGAAGGATTTGTCTAGGTTACCTAAGCTGCCGAACTTGAAAGCGAAATCTAAAATATGACAACGTCATGTCCTCACAGTGGCCTTTGTAATATCTCATAAAACTCAGCAATCATTTGCTGACAAATCTTTTAGAATTCCCAATGCAAAATCAACTGCTGCTGGGATAGCGGTTTTATCTGGTCTTCTCTAGCAAGGACTCAAGGATGAAGAGATTGAACCATTCATTTACTCAACAAACATTTATTGGGTATATGTTGGGAGCCAGGCACTGATCTTGGAAGAGGAGACACCCTCTCTTCTCTCACTAAGTTTAAAGTCTAGACAGAGAGAGGGGCAGAAAAAGAAAGCTACACTCAAATGCAAAGAGAGACTGAAAGGAAAATTGAGAACTATTGATTGCAACAGGAAGAGAGAGAAGGTGCCAAACACAAGAAGAATTACATCAATTGTGATGCTTTGTCTGCAGGCACCAGAAAACTGGACCCCAGTGGGCTTCAATAATGAGTGAATGCATTATCCCTCCCCAGATAAGAAGCGTGGAGTGGAAAAGCCCCACACCAAGGTCATCCTGACTCTGGCTCCGTTTCTGCTTCTGCCCTGTGTTCTCAACCCGGTACTCAAGACAGCAGCTGAAGTTTATTGCTTTCATCTGGCTGTGGCAACATCCAGAGGAAGTAAAGAAAGGCCTCCTGGAAGCCCTGGTACCTCTCCTCACGGGGCAGAATGGGGTCCCATGCCCACTCCTATGCCAATCATTGGCAAAGGGGATAGATCACTGACAGATTTGGCTTGTCACAATCTGTTCCTGACTGGGGATGGGGCCATATTCCTTTGAGTCATCTGTGGAGAGGCTAATTCCACAACATATTCAGGGTTCTTCCAGGGAGGAAGAAGAAAGGAGCAGCAAGGTGTTGGGAAAGCAGCCCACGGTATCCACTTCAGGTGGCTTGGGAGAGGTGGGACATCACCAAGGGCCAACCACCCATCCCACACCCCCCAGAGTCTTTACACATGCATACACAAGCAACCCTGCAGACCAATCATAATGGCCATCATTATTGAGTGGTGACATTTGCTAACTCATCGAGACCTCAGACAGCCCAGCAAGGGAAGTCCTATTATTATTATTGTCATTATTATTGATAGTAGCATTAATTTATTTTTTTTATTGTCGAGAGGGGGTTGAGGATTAACTATACAAGAAGCCTGCATGCAGGTGAAGTTTGGGCTTCCAACCGGTGCTCACTCCCCTGGTAGTGGACCAGGTACCCTTTGTGTTGTCCTGTGCCTCCCATTCCCTCCCTCCGGCCTCCCCTAGCAGTGCTCAGTGACTGTCCATCCCACCCTTGTGCTCATATGACTAGTGTTCAGGGCCCACGTATGAATGAGAACATGCAGTGTTCAGTTCTTTGTTTCTGTGATAGTTCCCTTAGTATGATGATCTCCAACTCCATCCAAGTTGCTGGGAAAAGGCCATGATTTTGTTCTTTATGGTTATGTAACACTCCATCTTTATCCATCCGCTTTCAGTGGAAGTAGGGGTTCTATCATTCTCATTTTATAATGGCAAAATGGAATCACAGAGCGTTAGAGAGCACATCCAAGGTCATATGGTGGATGGAACCAGGATTTAAGCCCAATTCATCTGGTTCTGAAGTCAGTGATATTTAGCCTCTGTGATAAACTCTCCCTAGCAAAGTAAACAATTTCAGATGAGAAAATGCAAGTTCAGAAGTGTGAAGTTCATCCATTTGTTCATCCACCCAACTAAACTTGGTGTTAACACTTGGGTGCTATGACACACTCTAGGAACACACAGCGAGGATGCTGCCTTTGACCTTGTGGTGTTTGCAGACTGGTGGGATAATGATTATCCTATGTTTACGGTGACCAATTTGGCACACAGTAAAGACTGCAGGCTTTGACATCAGATGCTAGGGTTCAAGTCCCAGCCTCTAGCTCACTAGCTGTGTGGCTTTGGGCTTATTCCTGCCTGATCACCTCCTCTTTGCCCCATTGGTGAGGGGAAGACGACCACCCTAGGGCTATGGGAATACCTGGACACACAACACCCAGCACTGGACAGGCGAGACCCACAGCAGTTTCTCAGTCACCTGTGCTCACAGCCAGGGGGAGGAGACAGCTCGGGTCACGCAGGGCTGCCTTTGGAACATGGAGATCAAGTAGGGACTGAGGGAGCGGGCTTTGTGGTATCAGGCGGGCAAGGTGCCTCCTGGTTCCTGCAGGAGGGCATGACTGGCTTGCTTGAATACACTGCAGGCTGGCAGTGAACTGATCTGTGGGAGTGGAGTGACAATGGGAACTCGTGGCGAGGCCTCATGGGGCCTTCTGAACACACCAGATGTCAAGGCAGCCCGTACTATGGCACCTTGGTTTCAGGCCTTGCACCATGGTTTCTTAACTTTGTTGCATCTTTGTTCCTTCGGAACAACAGTGCCCAATTCGTTGGATGTTTGTGCGTTTTGAATGTGGGTTAAGCATTTAACACGTGGGGAGTGTAGCCGGAACCAAGTTTCAGACTCCAGCTAAGGGACTTACAGGGTCAAATGGCTGGTGCACCATTAGCTCAGATTTAAACTTTTGTCTTTTGTTTCTAGATGCTGGGAACTTTCTTGAACACTGAGCTGAGATCTTGATCATTGGGAAGGGGCTGGTCTGTTCATCCACGCATCCTTCCATCTAAGCAGGGAGGCATCCATCCACGTTCTTGTTCATCCGTTCAACACACACTTCCAGTCCCTGCCACGTGGGTGGTGTTGACTTTATGAGGACGGTCTTGTAGAGGCTCACTGATGGAGTAGACAGCCACGACATGGGCATGTTGGACCACAAGAGGTCAGTGCCAAGGACGAGGCAAGGGAAGAGCCCCTGGGTGTGAGGGGGAGGATGTGCAGAGACCTTGGGAACACGCCCTGCAGACGCCCATGGGGAGATCTTCTATTCTCCCCAAGTCAGGGCTGACCACTCCTCTGTTCCACACTGGAAAGAAATTTCTCACTGGGATCCCTGGCAACAAGTGACAAACTTTGAGTGAGCCAAGACTTTCCCTGGGCACGAAGAGACTCCTTCTGGCTCCCAGACTGTAGGTGGTATGACCCCAGGCAAGTCCCGGTCCCTCTCTGAGCCTCAACCTCCTCATCTGCAGAGTGGGGGCGTTGGGCTAGTGGTCTGGGGTGTTCCTTCCACTCTGCCTGAGGATGTGTTTCTAAACACGGTGTCTCATGAGATCCCTACTCTATGGAGCCACAGCTGTTTCCTGAACTAGTCCCCATGCTCCCCTTAATATAACTGCTTCCCAGATCCTCTGTCTACACGGCACACTCCTCTGGGGCGGGACCAGCTTTCTCAGATAATTGCTTCCAGGAGGAAAGTGAAACAACAGCCACAGAAACGGCAAGCCAAGGCAGCTGCCTGCGTCTCCGTCAGCCTCCGGGGCGGCACACTTGACTCATCTGGGCTGCCTGGTTTTCTCCTAAAAAGGATCATCTTTAAGTTAGACCACGCCACGGCCAGTGGCTGTGTTTTTATTCCGTGCTTGGCGTTCCTGAGGACCTCAGGAAGGAGAGAGCTAGCTTCGCAGTTTTCTCCAAATCCACTTGCCCAGAGACATTCCGAGGCTGGACAGGAGGATGGAGACGCAGCTGCACTTGATACTTCCTTTGTGGGTTCAAATGTGGCCCCGTGGGCTGGGGGTGGCAGTCGAGGGCCCAGAGGGGGCAAGGAACGCGACCTATCCTCTGTCCCCCAGCTGGATGGGGGCGTATGGAGGCACACCTGGCATGGACTGCTCCTGCCCCGTCTGGAGTCTGCTGGGGTCAGGGTGTCAAGGGACCATGGTGTGGCACCCTCCCGACCTGTGCTCTCTCTCCTCTCTGGGGGAAAACAATTTCTTTTCATCAAGGAAATCAAAGTTCCTAGAAGGAGAATGATAAAAGACTTCAAAGTGTCCAGGGTCAGACCCTTGGAAGTTAAGGGTGGCGGGGAGGAGATCTTCACACCTGCCCGTGGCCCCTGGGGTGTCAAGAAAGAAACTCCTAGGCCTGGTGCTGCCACCCACAAGCAACGTGCCCTTGGGCCGGCTACTTTATCTCTCTTAGATTATCCAGAAATGCATTGGGGTCATGGTCGAGGTCCCTGGAAGGAGACAGATCTGGTTGAAGTTCCAGGACACTAAGTGAGTTAAACCTCTCCTCAGGATTGGCACGTGCATTCCAGGAGTTCCCACCTGTGGAGATGTCAAGTGAGCATCCTAAGTGAGTGATGGGCTCCACCATGATGAACAAAGTAGCCAGAGCTCGACTGGGCTTAGGTTCTTGTACTTGATCTTCCTGGGACGGAGATCAAAGCACAAATGGTCGTGAATGTGCTGGAGATGAGCGGCTCTTCACTCCCAAGTCTGATGCTTCCCCTCAGGGACCCAGGCCAATGTCTGACTGGCTGTCAGAGGGCCAGAGGCTAGATGTTAGGAGACTGCTGCTGAGCGTGAGGCTGGGAGCCAAGAAAGGTCAGCCAGAAGCCAGAGTGCCGATGTTCAGCAGGGAGTGGGGCAAAGAGATTCTTCTGGTGTGGACCATCATTGGGAAGAAGCTTGTGAGTTCACCCCAAGGAGACTGCCCTTGTCCTCCTGCTGTGTTCCACACCCTCCTCTTGGGAACCAGAGGGAATGGCCATGAGTACAGCAGGGGGAGGAACCTGGAAGGATGGTGGGGACTGGGGGACACTTGACCCTCCTTGACCACAAAGCAGAGACCTCTGGCCATGCTGCCCACATAGCCCTGGTGAGCAACCTGCCAGGACAGTGTGGCTCCAGGGATCCTTTGTGAGCTGTGACCTCATTGGACTTCTCTGACTGTGGTGACAGCATCAGTATACATGGCCATGAGCTGGCCTCTTCTCTCTGGACCTTGGTCTCCACTCCATTTTCCTGCATGATGGGAAGACTAGATGTCATGAATGACTCTACCAAATGAAACAGTGGATTATTCTATACAAAGCAGGAAAGAGAATTTGTAATTGCACCACTGAGCTGGCCAGAGCTCATGGCCACAAACAAGGGGAAAACAGAAGTCCTTGGGTTGAGGTGGGTGCCAAAGCTCTCTTTTGAGTTGTGGGTTTCCGTCGAAGCTAGAGCTTCTGATGTATGGTTTTACAAGAGCAGGGGATAGGACAGGAAGCCCAGGGGCCACCCAGGATGGAAAATCTTGGTGCATAAAGCTAAGACATCCCCCAAAACTTTATGTTTTGTGTAAGAGTGAATAAGAAATAAGCTCTACAAAGAAGGGAAAGCATGGAAACTTTTTAAAAAATTTGGTTGTGATAGAGAGGAAAAAACCCTGAAAATTCAAAGCCATAAGTTGTTGCTGTCTTTGCAGCCCAAATTCATACTATCAGCCTGGCCCAAAAACCTCAAATAGAGAATTTAATTTTAAGTGGTCCTAGTCTGGGAAAAAGCAAATATGAATAACCTCTGGAGGAACTAAAATCCAACCCTCAAAAAGTCTCCACAGCTAAATTTCCAAAGAAAATGTGCAGCTCATAGTAAAAAGACAATGAAACAAAATACACTAGAAAATAAGGCACCAAAAGGAAGAGTCAGAAGATACGATGAACAGCAGAGCCACAGAGACTTTCTATGCTGGACTTACCAGACAGCAAAACTATGTTTAGCGTGTTTAAACAAATTAAAAGTGGCCGAGTGCAGTGGCTCATGCCTATCATCTCAGCACGTTGGGAGGCCGAGGTGGGAGGATTGCTTGAGCCCAGGAGTTTGAGACTAGCCTGGGCAACATAGCAAGCAAGACCTTGCCAATACAAAAAAAAAAAAAATTAGCTAAGTGTGGTGGTATGTACCACAGTTCCAGCTACTTGGGAGGTAACGTGGGGGGATTGCTTAAGCCCAGGAGTTGGAGGTTGCAGTGAGCCATGATTGTGCCATTGCACCGCAGCCTGGGCAACAGAGTTAGACCTTGACTTAACACAAAGCAAAAACTAACAGAATAGAAACACTGAATAGTCTCATACTTATTTATTAAAAATTTATCTGTTCTGTGGCAAGTTTCAGCTTAATTTTTTAAAAAGAAAGAAAAAAATTGTTTATTAAAAACCTCTCTAGAAAGAAAATCCTAGGAACAAATGAACTTATAAGAAAATTTTTCCAAACATTTAAGAAAGACATAATATCAGTCTTTTTTGAATTCTTCCAGAGAATATAAAAATAAGAAAACGCTTTCTAATTTTTAAAATAAAGCCTTACATAATTCTGATATTATAGCCTAAAAAGGATTGCAAGAGAAAAGAGAAGAAAGAAAAACCCACATCTCTCATGAATGTAGTTGCCAAAATCCTCATTAAAATGTTAGTCAATAAAATATGGCAATATATAAAAAGGATAATGTACCATAATATTTGGAATTTATTCTAGGAATGCAACCTTGGGTTAATATTAGAAAATAAACTAGTAGTATGTCAATAAGATGGCAGGGTAGGAGATTTCCAGTTGTGTGCCCTCCTCCATAGTAAACAACAGTCTGACAGTCATCCATGGACAAAATTGCTTTTGTGGAAACTTTGAGATCCAGACAGGAGGTTGCAAAACCTTGACGCAGCCCAAGACCAAGGAGGGACACTTTGAGTAGACAGGCCTGCATTCTGGCAGGCTTACTGAACATGGTCCCAGCTGCAAACTGAGATCCAGTCCCCCCTATGGACTCAACTCCAGCCCCACTTGGTTGTGATCCTAAAACTAGCCCCATCTGCCAAGGGATCTGGGAGGAGCCAAATCCATCCCTGCCCCCAATAACAAGCTTGTTGACCATGGTTCTTTCTACTTGGTAATCTGGCATAACCATGCCCATCAGTTCCTCCAGTAATAGGACTTCTAGTCACAAAACCAATTTTGGACTGGGAGTAGTTTTGAGACTTTACTCTAGCTCTGCTTGGTAGCAACTCCAGAGGCAGTCCAACCTGTCCAGGCATTCGGCAGGAGAAGGTCTGTACCTGCTGAAATAAATCTGTATTTCAGAAAGAGGTGTTTACTTCTTCAAATTTATAGAAATCAATACAAGGTTACATGAATCATGAAGAATCAGGCAAACATAACACCACCAAAAGAAACTAATAAAGTCCCAGTAACCAACGCCAAAGAAATGGAGATCTATGAATTGCCTAACAAAACAATTCAAAATAATTGTTCTTAAAAATCTCAGTGAGCTAAGATAGACAGCTAAAAAAAAAAGTCAGGAAAACAATACAAAATTAGAAATTCACAAAGAAATATAAATTATAAAATAAAAACCAAACAGAAATTCCAGAACTCAAAAAACATAATGAATGAAATGTAAAATGCAACTGACAGCTTCAACATTAGACTCAATCAGACAGAAGAAAGAATCTGTCAACTTGAAGACAGTTTATATGATATTATCCAGTCAGGAGAGAAAAAAATAAATATATAATTTTAAAAAGTGAAGAAACGCTATTGGATTTATGGGATACTAGCTAACAAATCAATATATATATTGTGATTATTTCAGAAGGAGAAGTAGAGAAATGAGCAAAAGCTTATTTAAAGAAATAATGGCTGAAAACTTCCCAAGTTTTGGGAGGGATATGGACATCCAGATCTATGAAGCTCAGAGGTCCCTAAACAGGATCAATACAAGAAGATTACAGTGAGACACACATAGTTAAATTATCAAAAGTCAAAACCAAAAAGATAATGTTTTAAAAGCAGCACAAAAAAAGCAACTCAACACATACAATGGAATGTGCATAAGGCTATCAGAGGGTTTCTCAGAAGAAATCTTGCATGCCAGGAGAGAATGGGATGATATCTTCTAAGTGCTGAAAGAAAAAACAAACAAATAAAAACTGCCAACCAGGCATACTATACCATACTATGACCTGAATGTTGTTTCTCTCAAATTCATATGTTGCAACCTATTACCCAATGTGATAATAGTAAAAGGCAGGGCCTTTGGGAACCCTCAGAAATGAAACTTGTACCCTTATGAAAGAGGCTCAAGGAAGCTCCCTTTCTCCTTTTGTCTTTTGAGAACACAGCAACAAGATGTCGTCAATGAAGTCTGTACCAGACACTAAATTTTCCAGTGCCTTGATCTTGGACATTTTTCAGACACCCTTCAGAACTATGAGCTGTACATTTATGTTGTTTGTAAATTACCCAAAGTATTTTGTCATAGAATCTTGAATAGGCTAATACACCAACAAGTTGTCCTTCAGAAATGGTAGAGATAAAGACTTTCTCAGATAAACAAAAACTGAAGGAGTTCATCATCACTAGACATACATTGCAAGAAATGCTAAAAGGAATTTCTCAAGTTTGAAAGAAAGATATCTAGTTAGCAACATATGAAAGTATAAAACTCACTGGCAAAGGTAAGCATACCATCAAATTTAGAATACTCTAATACTGTAATGATGGTGTGTAAACCACTTTTAACCATAGTATGAAAGTTAAAAGGCAAAATTATTAAAGGAAACTATAGATACAATAATTAAAGGATACGCAATATAAAAAGTTGTGACAGTAATGACTTAGACTATGTGGAAGGGAGAAGTAAAAGTACAGTGCTTGTATGTGATTGAAGTTAGGTTGTTACCAGCTTAAAATAGCCTGTAATATGTTTTATATCTAGGATGTTTTATGTAAGCCTCATGGTAATGACATGGAAAAAAATCCTTTAGTAGAGACACAAAAGAGAAAGAGGATGGAATTAAGCATACTACTACCAAAAAAAAAAAAATCAAATCTCAAAGGAAGAAAATAAGATAGAAACAAAGGCTCAACAAAACAGAAAACAACGAATTGGCAAAAGTAACTCCTTGCCTATTGATAATTAATTTAAATGTAAATGAACTAAATCCTCCAATAAAAAGACATACTGTGTCTAAATTGATTTCTCTCTCTCACACACACACACACACACACACACAATTCAGCAATATGTTGCCTGCAAGAGACTCACTATAGCCATAAGAAAACACATAGGCTAAAAGTGGAAAGATGATAGCTGGGCATGGTAGTGCACACCTGTATTTCTAGCTATTTGAAAGGTTGAGGTGGAGGGATTGGCTGAGCCCAGAAGGTTAAGGTTGCAGTGGCTGTGAGTGTGCCACTACACTCCAGTCTGGGTGACAGAGTGAGACTCCAACTCAAAAAAGTAAAAATTTTAAAAAAGTGAAAAGATGGAGAAAAAATCCTATGCAACAGTAAGCAAAAGAGAGCTGGGGTGGCTATACTTCTATAAGACAAACTAGACTTTGAGTCAGAAACTGTCACAAGAGACAAAGGTAGTCATTATATAATGATAAATGGGTCAATTCAATAGGAAGGTATCGCAATTATTATTAATAAATATGCACCAAATGTCAAAGCACCTAAACATATACAGCAGACATTGACAGATCTGATGGTGGAATAGGCAGTAATACAATAAAACAGAAGACTTTAACCACACAATCTGTAATGGATAGATAATGCAGCAGAAACAGAATACAGCATAACTAAACAACACAGTCCATCAAATGGATCTAACAGACACACATTGAACTTTCTACCCAATAGCAGAATACACACTCTTCTCAAAAGTTCATGGAATATTCTCCAGGAAAGCTCACATATTAGGTTATAAAACAAGTTGTAGCAAATCCCAAAAGACTGAAATCTCTTCAACTATCTTTCCTGTCCACAATAAGATGAAACTAGAAATAATTGACAGCAATAAAATGGGAAAATCCATAAATGTGTGAAAACTAAATAACATATTTTTCAACAACCCTTTGGTCAAAGAGGTAATTAAAAGTAAATTTTAAAAATATCTTGAAACAAATGAAAACAAAAGCACAGCATACTAAAACATATGGGATGCAGTAAAAGCAGTAGTAAGAAGGTAGTAGCAATAAATTCCTAATTAAAAAAAGAAGAAATATCTTAAATGCACAACCTAACTTTACACATCAAAGAACAATAAAAAACAAGAGCAAAATAAGCACAAAGTTAGCAGAAGAAAGAAAATAAATATTAGAGCAGAAATAGATCAAATAAAGAATTGGAAAACAATAGAAAACATTTACAAAACTTGGAGTGGGTTTTTTGAAAAAATAAAATTGACAAACCCTTAGGTGTTAAACTAAGTAAAAAAAGGAGAGGACTCAAATACATCAGACTTGAAAGAGGAGACGTTATAACAAATCTCTCAGAAATAAAAAGGATCATAAGGGACAATTATGAACAATTACACACCAACAAATTGGATAATCTAGAGGAAATAGATACATTTCTAAAAACATACACCCCACCAAAACTGAATCAAGAAGACATAGAAAGCCTGAACAGACCAGTAACAAGTAAGGACATAAAATCAGTAACAAAAAAATCTCCCAAAAAAGAACAACCTAGGACCAGATGGCTTTGCAAGTAAATTTTATCGAACATTTAAAGAAGAATTAATACTGATTCTTCTTAAACTCTTCCAAAAATAGAAGAGAGAATATCTCTAAATTCATTCATGAGTCTAGCATCATCCTGATACCAAAGCTAGATGAAGATGCTGCCAGAAAAGAAGACTCAAGACCAATATGCGCATTGAACACAGGGGCAAAAATCTTCATTAAAATACTGGCAAACTGAATTTAGCAACAGATTAAAAGGCTTGTACACCACAACCAAGGGGAATTTATCCCTCGGATGCAAGGATGATTCAACATGTGCAAATCGATCAATGTGATATACCACACTGACAGTCTCATTTTACTTTTAAAGAAAGAAGAAAACACATAATCATCTTAATACATGCAGAAAAAGCTTTTGTCAAAGTTCAACATCCATTCATGATTAAAGCTCTTAACAAAACAGGTATAGAACACAATAAAGGCCATATATTAAAAACCCACAATTAACATTATAAGCAAAAGGGAAACCAAAAACTGTCTCTCTAAGATCTGGCACAAGGCAAGGATGCTCACACTCATCACTTCCATTCAACTAGTACTGGAAGTCCTAGCCAGAACAATCAGACAGGAAAATAAATAACAAGCAATAAAATCTGAATGGGAGAAGTAAAATTATATCTTGTTTGCAAATGACATAATCATATGTAGAAAATTCTAAGGACTCAACAACAAGGACAACAACAACAACGATAACAACAAAACTGTCAGACTAATAAACAAATTCAATCAATGTACAAAAATCAGTGTGTTTTTATACACTAACAACGAACTAATGAACAAAGGAAAATTAAGGAAACAATCCCATTAACAATCATAACAAAAAGAATATTTGATTAGAGCTAACCAATGAGGAAAAAGACTTGTGCACTGCAAATTATAATACTGTCGGAGGAAATTAAAGAAGACAAAAATAAATGAAAGACATTATATAGTCTTAGACTGGAAGAATTAATATATTAACCTGTGTCTGTCAATGGATGAGCACATTTAAAAATGTGGTATTTGTGTGTACACACATACATATACATATATGAATTATATGTAATGAAATGGAATTATTCAGTCTTAAAAAAAGGAAATCTTGCCATTTTTGACAACCTGGATGAGGCTTGAGGACATTATGCTAAGAGACATGAGTCAGACACAGAAAAAAGGAAATACCAAATGATCTCACTTATATGTGAAATCTAAAAAAGTCAAATTCATAAAAGGAGAGTGGTGGGTGCCAGTAGCGAGGAGGTGGAGGAAATGAAGAACAGAGGTTCAGCTTTGTTGGATAAATACAAGTTGAATATCCCTTGTGTAGCATGATGACTAGAGGTGATAATATTAGAGGTGAAGTTTGCTAAGAAAGGTGTTCTGAAGTGTTCTCATTACACACACACACACACACACACACACACACACACACACACATTGTGACTATGTGAGGGGATGGATATGTGAATTAGCTTGGTTATGGTACTCATTTCACAATGGATGTGTCTATCAGAGCATCACGTTGTACATCTTAAATATATACAATTTTTATATGTCCAGTATACTTCAATAAAGCTGAAAAATAAAAAAACACAAAAAAACAAAAAAGGAAATCTATTTGTATAACCTACAGTATTGCCAGAAGAAAAAAGGAAAATGATACAATCATATTAATAGACTCAGAAAGTATATTTGATAACATTCAATACTCATTTATGATAAAATCTCACATCAAACTAGAAATAGAAGGGAACATCGTTAAACTGTTAAAAAGTATCTTAAACCCCTACAGCAAACATCATGCATCATGGTAACATATTGAATACTTTCCCCATCAGATTAGTTAGTAATAAGGTGAGGATACCTGCTATCTCATCTGTTTAATGTTGTGCTGAAGGTCCCATCAGGCACAATCAGGCAAGATGAAGAAACAAGAGACCTCAGGACCAGAAAGGAAGAAATAAAAATTTATTTGCAGATGATGTGAAGAAAAACCTGAAAAGAATCTACAAACTATCCAAATTGATAAGTGAACCTAACTAGACCATTGTTTACAAAGTTAATATTTAAAAATCTATTTTATTTCTAAAATACCAGAGACAAGTAGGAAATGGAAAATTAAAGGGGCACAATTTACACTAGTATCAAGAAACAGCAATACCTAGGAATAAATCTCAGCAAATATATGTGCAAAATCTCTATGCAGAAAACAACACGCTATTACTGAGAAAAATATTAAAATCCTTAATTAAGGGAGGGACATACCATATTCATGGATTAAAAGATTCATGATTGTAAAAATCTCAATTTCTCCAAATTAATCTTAAATTTAATAAAATTCCAATCATTGAATTTGTGTGTGTGTGTGTGTGTGTGTGTGTGTGTATGTTTGGTGAACATAGACAAATTTCTTCTAAAAATCATATGAAAATGCAAAATATCTAAAATATTTAAAGCAATCTTTAAGAAAAACTAAGTGGGAGAACTTCACTACCAGGTAACATGAGCAATCAAAAAGCTATAGCAGTTAAAACCGTGTGGCAGGTATACACACAGATGAATGGAACAGTTTGGGGAATCCATGAACTCCCTATTTCACTCACATTCTGTCACCTAATTTATGATGAAGTGAGCACTACAGGGTAGTATGAGAATAGATTATCATTTCAGTAAATGGTGCTAGGATGACTGATTATTCATGTGCATAAGATGTATTTGGTTCACTAAACATACACAATAAACAAAATCAGAGGGACTGCAGATCTACATGGGGAAGGCAAGACAATAAAAAATAAGAGGAAAACATGAGATAATGTCTTGATGGTCTTGACGTAGGTAATACTTTTTAAAACTTGGCACCAAGAGCACTAAACATGGGAAAAAAAATGATAAACCAAACCATACTAAAATTAGGACTTCAGTTCATCAGAAGGCTTTATCAGGAGTATGGAAATATAACCCACACAGTGGGTTCCCCAAAAGTACCCATACCCAGACTATATAAAGAACACTGGCAAAGCACTAAGAACAAAAGAAACAGCCCAATCAATAAATGGATAAAGTACTTGATGAACAAACATTCAAATAAAGGGTATCCAAGTCAGCAATAAATACATGAAAATGTCCTCAGCTTCACTAGTTATCAGAGAAATGAAAATTAAACTACCACAATGAGCAAAAACTTGAACCCTTATCTTACACATACACCAAAGTTCACAGGAAGTGTGTCATAAACCTAAATGTAAGAGCAAAAACTATATAACTTTTAGGAAAAATCATGAGCATACATTTTTGTGGCCTTCAGTCAAGCAATTATTTCTTAGTAGTGACACCAAGGCTCAAATGATACAGCAGAGGACTGTTAGTTGGACTTTATTAAGATTAAGATGCCAAATTTCAAAGGCCACCATTAATAAAGTAAAAGAATTTACAGAATGGGAAAAAGATCTTGAAAATTATAAATTTGATAAGAGACTTGTATCCAGAATACATAAAAAACAAGCTCAGCAGCAAATAAAGACAAATAACCTAATTATAAAGATGGGCTAAGGATTTGAATAGCATCCCTCCAAAGAAGACATACAAGTGACTGGTAAGCACAGAAAGAGATGCTCAATATTGCCAGTCATGAGGGAAATGCCAATAAGGCCAGCTCCTTGGGAGGCTGAGACAGGAGGATCACCTGAGCCCAGGAGGTCAAGTCTGTAGTAAGTCATGATAGTGTCACTGCACTGGGTGACAGAGTGAGACCCTGACTCAAAAAACAAACAACAACAACAACAACAAAAAAACCCACAAAACACAATGAAATACCCCTTGAAATCCACTAGAATAATGACAAAAAATAGACAATGACCAGTCCTGGCAAGAATATGGAGAGACTGGGATTCTCACATATTGTGGGTGGTAATGTGTCATGGAGTGGAGCGGGCACTGTGCAAAGCCGTCATGGAATGACCACAAGGCCTGGTGATCCTTTCAGATGACTGTTCAAGAGAAAATAAAACATGCCCAGACAAAATCTTGTACATGAATGTTCTTAGTAGAGTTACTCATAATAGCCCCAAAGTAGAAAACACAGCAATGACCGTCAACTGATGAATGGGTAAGTTACATGCAGTCTCTCCACACAATTCAGGAATGAGGACCTGACACACGCCGTGTTTATAAGCAGAAGACGCCAGTCAGAAAGGACTGTGGCTTCAGGATTCCATCTATATGGAATGTCCGGAAGAGGCGAATCTGTGGAGTCAGAAAATAAGTTAGTGATGCCCGGGGCTAGACAGGAGGCGGGGAAACAGAAGAAGAGCATAGGAGGTGACTGACAAAAATGCTCTAAAATTAGAGTGTGGTGGTGGTTGCAGAATTCTGCAAATAAACTAAAAAGCACCAAATTGTATACTGTTATTTATGTGCTTATTTATTTGTTTTTAGGAGTCAGGGTTTCAGTCTGTCACACAGGCTGGAGTACCGTGGTACCATCATAGCTCACTGTGTCCTCCAACTCCTGGGCTCAAGCAATCCTCCTCCCTCAGCCTCCAGAGTAACTGGGACTATAGGCATGCACCACCACTCCTGATTAATTTTTGAATTTTCTCTTTCTTTCTTTCTTTCTCTCTCTCTCTCTCTCTCTTTTTCCTTCCTTCCTTCCTTCCTTCTTTCTTTCTTTCTTTCTTTTTCTTTCTGGTAGAGATGAGGGGTCTTATTATGTTGCCCAGGCTGGTCTTGAACTCCTGGCCTCAAGCGATCCTTCCTCCTTAGCCTCACAAAGCACTGAGATTACGGGCAAGAGCCACAACACCTGGCCTGAAAATGGTACACTTTAAATTGGTGAGCTTCCTTGTATGTAAATTATATCTCCAGAAAAGCACACACACAATGAGATACACCTTCATTCCTGCCAGAATATTGATATGAAAAAGAAAATAATTCTTGGTAGCAACAAGAGGGGCACCCAGAGCTCTCCTACACCACTGGTGGGAAGGTCATCTGGTCCAGTCACTTTGGTAGATTCTCAGGTAGCATCTCCTAACGTTGATTGTAAGGGTACCCTGGGATTCGGCGATTTCATTCCAGAATATATTCTCGAATGACATGTACAAGAATGTGTTTAGCCATACTACTCATACTAACACTCAACCAGACACGACTAAATGCTCATGATCAGAAGGCATCAGTAAGTTGTAGTACATTCATAGGATGTGATACTATGCTGCAATGTGAATGAGTGATCTGCAGTTACATGTAACAATATGGATAGATCTCACAGATACATCAGAGAGTAAGGAAGCCAGGCCTTGAAGAGTGTATATTTGATAATCTCATTCCAATATAGCTCAAAAACAGGTGGAACGAATTGGCACTCAGTTGGGTGAGAAGCTGGGTAAGTGCCCACCTGGGAAGGGCAGTGACTGGTAGTCTACTTCTTGTAGTTTACTGGTAGTCTACTTCTTGATATGGGTGCTACAGAAATGGGAGTATTCAGTTGGTGACAATTCAGCAGCCTTTGATGATATATGTACTCTTCTAATTACCAAATATAGAAATAGCACAAATATAAAGGACCTAGGGCCAAATTTAACAGAAATGGCTCATCTGTTATAGGTAAGATTATGAAGTTTTTTATTATCAAAGACATTGAAGAAGACCTAAATACATGGAAAGATAGCCACGTTCTTGGTTACAAACATGCAATATCATCAAATGTCAGTTCTCCACAAGCTGGTGTGTGACTTTAATGCAATTCTGTCTAAAATCCCAACAGTGATTTATTTTTATCCGACAAACCGATTCCTAAACTTACTCAGAAGAACAAAAAGGCCATGAGTAGTCAAGATGCTCTGATTTAAGCAAGAACCATCAAGCAGGCAGTGGACTTCTGACGCTAGATACCAGGATTTAGCATCATGACATGGTGATGAGAGCAGAGCGATCTTAGCATAGGGATGAAACAACAGACAGCCCAGAAATAATCCTTCACACGTGCGCACACTTGATGCACCACAGACCAGATGCTGCAGACCCATGGCGCCAAGACAGTGGGTCATCCACATGAAAAAGAGAATTTGAGACCCACCTTACACAGTCCACAGAAACCAATTCCAGATGGAGCAGGGCTTAAGTATTAAAGGAAGGACCATAAAACGACCGGAAGATAATATAGGAGAATATATTTGTGACCTCAGGGTAGGAAAGATTTCCTAAATAAAGCACAATAAATACAAACCATAAAGACAAAGACTGATACATGAAAACTGAACTGCATTAAAATTGAGAATGTTTGCTCATCAAAAGACCCTATAAAGAGAGTAAAAAAGACAGGCCACAAACTAAGGGAAGGTAATTGCAACATGTAAAACTAACAAGAGTTGCCAGGCGCAGTGGCTCACACCTGTCATCCCAGCCTTTGGGAGGTGGAGGCGAGAGGGTTGCCTGAGTCCAGGGGTTTGACACCAGCCTGGGCAACTTGGCGAGATCTCATCTCTGCAATGGATCAAAAAATTAGCCAGGCGTGGTGGTGCATGCCTGTATTTCCAGCTACTTGGGAGACTGGGGTAGTAGAATCCTCTGAGCCCAGCAGGTGGAGGCTTCAGTGACTGTGAGTGTGCCACTGCACTCCAGCCTGGACGACAGAGTGAGACTCCGACTCAAACAACAACAACAACAACAAAACTAATGAGAACTGGAGCAGCGTTCTGAATATATAAACATGCATCACTCAGAAAATGACAATTTTAAAAGATATCAACAGAGATGTGGGACAAGAGGAAACCTAACTGGCTTGTAAGTTCAGGAAAGAAGCTCAACTTTGCTCATAATCAGAGAATTGCGAATTAAAGTTACAACAACACACAACCACACCCTGATGAGGTCGGCAACAATGACAAAGTCTTATGATACCAAGTCCTGGTGAGGCTGTGGACCATGGAACCCCTTCCTCTACTGCTGGGAGTGTGAACTGATGAAACTGTTTGGAAAACAATGTAGCATCACCGGGTAGCGCTGGACATGCGTGAGCCCTGGGACTCAAACTTCCAGATGGAGACACTTGCACATGTGCCCTGGGGGCCACCGCAAAGAATGTTCAAGGCGGAACTCTTTGTACTAGCCCCAGATGGAGACAAAGTCCACGGCCATCAACTGTGGGGCAGATAAATACATTCCAGCCGTTCAAACAATGGGGCACTGTACAGAGGACCAGAGAACCAGGTGCAGTGGCCTGGGGATACGGGTGAACATCAAGACACGCTGAGTGAAGCAAGTCGTAGGATGATTTACAGAATGTGGTGCCATGTGTCCCCAGCCTTTTTAAAGAATCTACCCATGTTAAGATGTGTGTTGTGATTTTTGCAAACACAGTCATGTGACCACTGCCATGATTACTGTTTCACTCTCCACACGGGTACCTGCTGTAACATGCAAGCGCCTTGAAACCTGATGCTAAGTCAAGAAGCCAGTCACAAAACACCACATGCTGTCTGATTCCCTTTCTGTGCACCCGGGTGAGCAGACCTCTGAAGACAGAGAGTGGATTCGTGGTTGCCAGGGCCTTGAGGGGAGAGGAGTGGGAAGTGACCGCTAACGAGAACAGGGTTTCTTTGGGGGGTGATAAAAATGCTCAGTCGTTTGATAGTGGAGATGCTTGTGCCATGTGTGAATTACCAAGAACCACTGAACTGCGGCCTGTGAAAAGGCAGATTGTATGGAGTGTGAATTGCATCTTAGTAACAATAATAAATGCACATTAAGTGGCAAAATTCGTCTAGAGTGAAGAATGGTCAACTCGGAATCAAGACATGGCAGTCTCTGGTGTGGGGGGTGGGGCTGTCACAAGGGGTGGGCACGGACAGTTCTGATACAGCAGGGATGCTTCTTTTCCTAATTTGGCCTAATTTCTGCCTCTGTAAACTATGCCCCATTTGCATACTCCTGTGTGTATGAGATAAATGATAATACATGATCATTATTAAGAGGGAGTTGGAGGTCCCCAGCTCCTTGAAGGTGACAGAGGGGTGGAAGAAACTCTTATGCACAGATACAATGCTGTTGTCGACCTGGGGACCTCAAGGGGAAAGGAGTCTGCGAGGCTAAGCCCAGGGTGGCCTCTGTGGGGACCGCCAGTTGGCCATCATACCCCAGAAACCTCCAGGGGGCACTCATTGTGCTGCCTGTCAGCCAGGCCCTACCAGGTAGCCCTCACCCCATCCCTGCCCCTGCCCAGGGACTCTGCATAAAACAGGTGAATTGGATGGACACACTTATATTCTACACTGTTGTCTTGCAGGAATAGCCCTGTCCTCTGGTCCAGGTGCTTAAGTGCACCTCCTGGAGGGGCACTGAAGGGACCTTGCCAGTAGGACGTGGCCCGGGTGCTCGTGGTAGGGACAGAGCATGGCATCCCACCCCTGGAGGGCCTGCAGTGATGCTGGACTCCTCACGGTCTAGGGTGAACTCTCCTGCCTTTCTTTCTTCAACCGCAGTGACACATCCTTCACCCACTCAGCAAAGGTTTATCAAGTATCACCCTGAGGAAGATCCCCTGCTTGACCCAGGATGGAGAATGGGATGGAACAGAGTCGAACCGTGGAGGTGAGATAGACCCAGCCATATTGTGGCCACCCCAGATCAGACTGAGTGCTCATATCACGGTCATCTATTCCCAAGAAATCACCTGGGGTCAGGCTGGCAAAATACATAGGTTTGTTAGCACTTACAGGAGGGGCTGGTGGCGGCCAGCTGGTGCAAAACTCCCCACACTCCAGTGGACGTGGGGAGAGATTGTTTCCCGGTGTGGGAAAGGGAGAAAGACACACAGTGGCATTATGTGCAAAGAAGCAGGACCAAGGATGTTGACCCTCTTAGTGACTACCATGAGTATGCAGGTGGGCATAGCTCCAAGGGCATCTTGATCAGACTCAGATGGCCAGGGCTGGGACCATCCTCCCGATCAGGGCACAGTCATCAGTGAGAGAGGGGGAGTGGGCATGTGTCCTGCATCTACCCATACCCATGAGCCACACCGAGCTGAGATGCAGTTACAAGCTGTGGCAAAGGCAACAGAATCACGTCTGTTCCATTTATCAGTGAATTCCAGACCCCAGAGAAGCCACCAGCCCAGGTGTGTGTGATGAATGAATGAATGACTAGAGAATGCATGAAATGAATTTGTTATGGGATGGCCTTGCAGCCCATCCTCTGCATGCCTGGGCCTGCCTGTGGGTTTGGTACTGGCCAGCCCCTCCCATCTCCCCTAACATCAGGACTGGACTCTGTCCTGCTAGGGTGGGGTCTGGGCTGCATCTGAAGGTGACTTTGCTTACAGCTGCCCTGATTGGACTTCTTGGGGGGGCATGTCCCTGGGGCTGCCAGCACTGACCACACTTACAGACTGTCACAGAGCAGCACAGGGTCCTTAGAGTAGCTGACAGTGCGGTGGTTGTTGTGCCCTGTACCCAGGTGCATATCCACAGGAGAGTAATGACATACAAGTTGGGCTCTGGTGTGGCACTGGGCATGTGCCAAGTGTCAAGAAATGTCAGCTATGATAATAATAATAATACAAAATAAATAATACATATGATAAAAATAAATGATAATTAATAAATAAAAGTAAATGATACATTATTATTGTTTTAGTGTCCTGGTTCAGAGAAGGAAGAGGGGCTGGAGAACAGGACCAGCTTCATGGAGTAATAATTGCAAGCATATCTAACCCATAGCCCGTGGGATGCATGCGGCCCAGGACAGCTAGTCATGCGGTCCCACAGCATCTTTTAATATCACGTGTTTTTTAGCATTTATTTTCTCTGTGACCCCATGCATAGTTCCATTTTTGAAGTTCACAGTCACGTCTTATCCACGCCATCACCTTTTGGCAGCCCATGCATCTAAGAGCAGCTGTTTCAGTGATGAGGCACACGGAGAGTAAAACTCGACCAAACATTTCTGATGAGCACCTTGAGAACTCACTGAGAATAGCGACCACATCCATGGAACCAGACATGGACCGATTCGTTTTACAAAAACTAGGCCAAATTTCCCACTATTTTTATATTGTTCGCATTTTACTAAACTTCACGCCCAAAAAAGCCTTACTCTGGATATACACTAACTACATAGTATAATTTATGTGCAGCCCAAGACAATTTTTCTTTACTCTATGCGGTCCAGGGAAGCCAAAATGTGGGACAACCTTGAGTAACTGGATGGGAGGAAAGCAGGGCAGCGTTGGGGGGAATCAAAGCAGGGAACAGGAAGACACGGGAGGGTGGTGAGATCCCTCCAGGCTACGGCACAAAGTTGGAGCTGGGGAGGCCTGGGGGTGAGAAAGGGGGGTTGGCAGAACCCGGCAGGCAGAGGGCGGTCCTCAAACCTGAGTCTGAAGAGCTTGTGGCCCCTCTGCAGCAAGAAGGACTCCCAGTGGCCTGCTGGAGGCACCTTCAAAGGGTCATCCTCTCTCTGAGATCCCTGGTCACAGGTGACAGGCACGTGGTACAGTTGCCCTGTGAGAAAGAGCATCACACGGGGAATAAGGAAGACTCATGGTCCCATCCTGGCTTTGCCTTCAACAGGGAGAGTGACACCCCGTGTGTCCCTCCTTTCTCAGACCTCAGTTTTCCTCTCTATAAGATGGGAGGGGGGGACCTGTTCTCTAAAGTCCCTACAGCGTGGTGATCTCTGCAAAAAAACACCATCCACCCAACGCTCACCTTGTCACTCCTGTTTCAAAGACTTTGTGGGGCCAAGATTGGCTGGAGTCATGGAGAGTTGACCAGGAGTGGACCCGCGCTCACTCCGAGGTCTGAAAACTACCAAGGTAACCATCTTGCTGGGGCTGAATTTCAGGACTGATGTTTCTTGAAAACCTCTTTAAATGCAAATTGGCTCCAGTGGAAGCCACAGGCAGCTGTGGGATGGGGAGGAGACCTTGGTCTCAGCCGCCCGCCCCCCACTGCCCACCATCCTGGACAGGACATGTGACTCCCAGGACTCCAGCACTCTCATCTCTCCAAGGGTTGAGGGGACTTCCTCACCAGGCAGGTGGGCGGAGGGGTGTGCCTGCTGGCGGAGCGGTGGGAGCCAGCCATCACACTCTCACCTAAGGGAGACTCGGGGTTTCTCCTGGCTCTGCCTCTAATTGAACACATGACTCCCTGTCGGTGCCTCCCTTCTGTGGGCCTCAGTTTCCCTCTCTGTAAGAGGGGGAGAAGGCCAGTACCTGATCTCTAAAGTTTCTGCTACTTTGTGATTGCTGCAAAAGCACTTGTTTTTGTCCCAGTGTTGAACTTGAACTTTGACCATTACGGATCTTGTGAGCCAGAACAGATACGACCATCTCCATTTCCATGAGGGGAAAGCAAGCTTTCCAAGGCCACACAGCCTCAGCAGAGCTGGGATAGAAGGCCACTTCCGTCTCTGTACCAAGATGGCACTTCTGCACACCTGTAATGCCACAGCTTCCAGGTGCGGACGTGTAGGGCTCCCAATTCTTGTTCTGTGGACACAGAAGAGACTGCCCATAGCAGTGCCAAGTGGATGGAGTGTTCTCTGACCTCTGCGCTTCTGGGCCAGCCTGGCAGGGTCTTCCAGGGACAGCGCTCCAGTCTGGTCCATGAGCAAAGCCCCCCTCCCCTGGCCAGAGATGCCCATGGCCCAGGAAGGCCAGGCCAGGCTGGGTCCTGTGGCTGCTGACCACACTCTCCGGCAGCCCCTGATTCAGTAGCTGGCCCGGAAGCTACACTCGGACCTGTAATTTCGAGGCTGGGCCAGGACCAAGAGCAGCCACAGCTGAATCAGTCACTCCTTCAGGCCTGGCTGGTTAATTCTTGGCTTCCTGGCTGTGACTCTGCCTCCAGGAAGCCTGCCTTTCCTGGGTGGCCGCAACCCCCTCACCATCTCTGTCCTGCCCCTGCGGCCCAGAGCTCTCCGACCTGGGAGTAGTCCAGGGAGGCCCCCCGCCCCTCCCCCAGCCACCCTCATCTGTTGCAGACCCTTCCTGGCTCCATCCCCCTGGCTGAATCATGCATTTCTTCTCCCCACAGGCCCGGCTGGGGCTCCTGCCAGGCTATCTGACAATCTATGCAGATCACTGCAGGATACTTGCCCACAAAAGATGGGAAAAGGGCCCAGAAACAGAGAGAACCGTGCCTCTGGTCTTCACCCTCCCCCGCTGCCCACCACTTTGCAAAACTCCTGAGCTAAGCCGAAGAGGAGATGGCTCTGGGGGTGGGGGGGGACAAAGCAGGGACTTCCTACTGCCCCAGTGCCCTTCCTAGACCCCAGGGCTCTGCAGAGGAAGCTGGTGAGGGAGGCCTGGTGTCCTGGAAGACCTCACACCTGCCACACTCCCCTCAGATGGCATCAGTTCTGGGCATGTGGTCACCTTCCGGTAGGCTGGTGTCCCTGCTGGTCCCCCCATCTCCACCCACACTGAGGCCAGAGCTGTCGTGACTGCTCTGTGCCCTGTTAAAGCCCGATGGCTCCCTACTGCCCTCGAGGGACGGTCACCCTGCCCGGCCCACTCACTCACCCTGGCTTCTCTCAGGTCACAGGCCATCCCATGACTGCTCAGCCTGCCAGCTTCCTGCCCATCCCCCAAGGCCTGCCACAGCAGGACCCCTGCACATTCTGTTCCCTCTGACCAACACCAGCTCATCCTCAGACCTCCATCCATGTGTACTCCAGCCCCTCTGGTCCCAGCCCTCCAGAGTTCCTCTCATGGCACCACGAGCCTTCCCTGCCACGTCATGGGGAAAACCCTTGTTTGTCTGTTTGGTTATTTGATCTGTGTCTCTCTCCTCCATGAGCTCAGGGAGCGTGTCTGTTTCTGCCCACTCCTGTGTCCCCTGGGCCAAGCACCCCATGTGGCCTGGGGCAAGTGCCCTGTCAGTATCTGTAGAGTGGAGGAAGCAGAGGCTGAACCCACCTGGTGCCAAACGTCTGTGGTCTGAGAGCTCCCGACAGAGTCACATCATGTGCCAGGAGGCAGACAGGGTGGCGGGAGCATTGTGGATGTCACAGGCCCTTTGCAAGGAGGATGCAAATGACACAGAACGGGAGACCCAAAGTCAGGGTCCTGCTTGGGAGGTCAGGTGGGGTCTTGCCTTGCACAGGAATCCTGCATTTGATGTACTCAGCACTGCACATGGCATGCTGGAAGAGCTGAGTTGCGAGGGACTGTCAGCACTGCAGGAGCTCAGGCCCTTCCTCCACGGGCTGCCTTTGGCTTTGTCTCAGATTCAGCTGGGCCAAAAGTGAATGCTTTACAAAGTGAATACCCTCCCCAAGGCACTAGTGAAAATCAGAAAGCTTAACTGGGATGAGTGCAGGGCTGCACATCACACTCCACACATGTCAGTAGGACCCCAGACATCCTTCTCATCCTGTTTGCTCTCCCAAGACTCTCCCATGTCTCAGCACTTAACAGCTCTAGCTGTTAAGTCTCCTGCAGTTCTGCTCTGACCCAGATTTGCATTCACCTCTAAGGAGAAATCTCACAGTCTTCCAGACATCTCTTCCCAGCAGCAGTGTAGTAGTGGTGATCACATTTTTCTTGGAGATTTCCTTCTGGGGATTTGTTCTACACCTAAGCCCAACTGCTGGTTCTTAGTCCTCTTTCTAACCCCCTTGAGTGCTTTCTCTAAAAAGAGATGACGGTAAACACAGTTTTCTCCCATTTTATAGCAAGCCTTGGGGCCCTGACTTTGCAGGGTGAGTCTGTACTGAAGTTTCTTTTTCTTTCTTTCTTTCTGAGTTGGAGTCTGTACTGAAGTTTCTTTCTTTCTTTCTTTCTTTCTTTCTTTCTTTCTTTCTTTCTTTCGAGTTGGAGTCTCACTCCATTGCCCAGGCTGGAGTGCAGTGTCCACTTGCTGGGCTCTGGCGATCCTTCTACCTCAGCCTTTCAAGTAGCCAGAACTACAGGTGCGCACTCCCATGCCTGGCTACTTTTTGCTTTATTGTAGAGATGAGGTCTTGCCAAGTTGCCCGGGCTGGTCTTGAACCCGTGGGCTCAGGCAATCCACTCACCTCAGCCTCCCAAAGTACCGGGATAACAGGTTGAGCCACCGAACCCAGTCTGAAGTTCTTTCTTACACTGAGCAGAAGCTCATGTTCCTGTGACTCACACCCCCTGCAGAAATGCCCACACAGTTCATGTGCTCAGGAAGTGTATGTTTGTGTGTTCACATGTGATGCATTTCGTGTAGCCATCATCCATGGCCCAGACTTCTGGTAGAGGGTCACCAACCTCCCATGGTACACGCCTGTGCCCAGGGGAGCAACCTCCAGGTGAAGCAGTATTTAAAAACACAGGCCCTGAGGTCAGACACACCTTCAGGGGGCAAGTCCTTAAACACTTCAATCTCTGGTGGAAGGCCATTTCCAGCATCTTTGGGGCTGCATTCCTGGCTGTGCGTCTGTCTGTTCTTCTGGCTTCCCCATATGTCTTGTCCAGATGTGTTTTTTCCTCATGGGTGTGCCCAACATGCAGGCTGTCAACCCTCTGCTGGGCCTCCCCCAAGCTGGGCTGTATGCGACCACCCTGGCTGGATTTCCACTCACTGTGATAAACTCTAAGACTCAGCCCCTCAGTGTGAGGTGCAAGATTGCCTTGCTGCTAAATTGCCTGGAAGATTATAAAAATGCAGACTCTGGGTCTCATCCCACCTACAAAAACCAAGACTCTGAGGACAGGACCCAGGGCTAATCACAGGCCCAGGAGTTCAGATGCAGTCAAAATGGCAACACAGGGCTTGGAGGGAGATGGAGACGCACCTGGCGCCCTTGGGACTCCTCCAGGCTCAGCTGCCTGCCTGTCCCTGGTGGAAGTGGCCAAAGAAGACAGAATCCTTGATGGGCTGGCAGTGAGAAGACATATGTGTGTGATGAGATCCTTGATGGTCCTGGTGGTGAGAAGACACGTGTGTGTTTTTCTTTGATGAGAAGAGACTATTTACTGAGTAATAGAATGCTTCTTTCCTGGGGCTTCAGTAACACCATTTCTGGAGTTACTGGAGTCTCCAAAAATGCAGAAGCTGATACCTTGAGCTAATTTCAAACCCACTGGCCAGTCGTTCCACCATGCTATGCATCTGTTAGCGCTCAATACATTTATAGAGCACCTACTGTGTGCCAGGCACTGGGGGTTACTTTAATTAGCAAGACAGGCCATTATCCTGCTTTCATGGAGCTCACCTTCTAGTAGACAAATGATACCACAGAACAAAGAGGGAGAAGGACATTACCAGCAGATGAGAGATATTCACTTTTTTGGTGCAATAAAATGCAGAGACGTGGGGTGAAGACATGACAGATAGAAATGACCCATGAGGAGGTCATGAAAGAGTTCTATGGAGGAGGACTGGTAGGGGATGTGGAAGACTAAATGTGATTAGGGACTGTGCCAAGGAAAGGTTGAATCTTATGTGAGACCAGAGAAGGCACGGACCCGTGCAATAGACAGGCAGCTACATGGGCTGGTAGCAGATGAAGCTGAGAATATGAGCATAGAGAGAGGGGCATAGATGTCAGGGTGAGGAGGGGGAGCCTGATATTCAGGTAAAGCTAGATCTCCAGGGAAGCAAGGCTTCTGTGTGTGTCCAGGTAACCAGACGGGGCTGGGGAGACTCCAAGCAGATAATGTGCGGGTGTGACTCCTCCTTCTGCAGTTCCACATCTGCAAAATGCAGTGCTCAGACTCCTCTCCTGACAAACGGGTCATAGCAGAGCCAAGGCTCTGGCTCGGGACTCACCGGAGTCACAAGCGAGGAGCGAGCACTTTCCTCATGGGAGAGATGGAAGTCACACACACATGAGGACACACATGCTCACACAGTCACCCTCCTCCCTCCTTGGCACTGAGATTGCTGAACATGGGGCTGAGGTCGGGTCAGGGCGACGGGATTGTGGGTGGGCTGGGACGTCGGGAGCGGAGAGGCTGAAGGAGGGAAGGGTGTTCACGGCTTGCTGGCATTCGAGCGGAAGGTCTGTGATAATCCCACCCCAGGCCAGTCCTCTGCTTCCATTGCCTGCACCCCGCCCTGCACAGAGAATTGGCAATAATGGACTTAACACAGGAGAGGGTTCTTCAGACAGCCCCATGCTGGCTTTGTCCTTCAGGACAGCAGAAAGCATATTTTTGAGGCCAAATGTTTTTTATAGCCAGGAAGTCATTTTAACGAAAGCAACACACCCAGTGCCATGTCAGTTTTGACAGTAAAATGCATGTGTTGTATTTTTACCCTGTAACCTTTCCATTCGTGGGTGGAAAATCGTGTCCTCTGTCTATACCAGATGCAGTTTAGATGCTGAGGACGCAGTGGGGTAAGGGCGGGCCTGGCCCTCCTGAAGTTTATGCTCTAGTGCAAGGTCAGGCCTGGGGAACAGAGAGACTTTGTGTTCCCAGGGGGCTGGGACCTTGCACTGAGCCCCTGGGGGCTTTCTAGATGTGTGGCCTCTGCAGGTGTGGTGACTCATACCTGCAATCCCAGCAATTTGGGAGGCTAAAGCAGGAAGATTGCTTGAGCCCAGGGGTTCAAGACAAACATGGGCAACTTGGCAAGACCTCATCTCTACAATAGGTAAAAAATAATAATAAGCCAGGTGTAGTGGTGCCTGTAGTCCCAGCTACTCGGGAGGCTGAGGTGGAAGGATCACCTGAGTCCATGAGGTCAAGGGTATGGTGAGCAGTGAGTGTGTCACTGCACTCCAGCCTGGACAGCAGAGCGAGAGCCCAACATAATTACATAAGCAGACATGCAGCCTCCCCTCCCCTTCCCAAGCAGTGCTCTAGGGGACATTGCCGGGTCATCACCTTCAGGAAACGAGGCTGCGATTTTGCAGAAGTCAGAAAGGCCCAAAACTGGTGGAGTCCCTGACCATCAGACAACACTGCTGCCTTCCCTAATCCCTTCTCCCCCAGAAAGAGATGGTAGATCAGGCTTTCCTACCCCCACCCTGCCCCCACCATGAAGATGGTGTGGGAGAGACCCACTTTAGATGTGGCTGGCTCTGGAAGTCATGCCGGTCAGGGGTGTTTTCAAGGTCACTGCCAAAGCCTCACAGTCATTACCTTCACCATGCAGCCCGTGAGACAGCTTCCAAGTCCGTCCACCTTGGGTCTTCTGGCCAACCAGCCCCACTCACATGCGCTGACTCCGGCTGTCCACCCTCATCATCAGGGCGAGAAGGCAGGAAAAGCAAATAAAAGGCATGTGGAACAGAAGGGAAGAAATAAAGCTGTCTAGATTTGCAGATGATAATTGTGTAGAAAGTCTCCCAAGACCTACACATACACACACACGCATACACACACACACACACACACGTGTGTGCACACTGCCCCCTCTCCCCAGATCTCATGAATGAGTTCAGCAAGGCTGCAGAACATAAGGTAGTTACACAAAAATCAATCGTGTTTCCATGTACTAGGAGTGAACACACGGGCAATGAAATCGATCAGGTCATTTACAATTGCTCAGATATGTGACACAGGTATAAATCTAACAACACACACACACAGGACATGTATGCTGAAAACTACGAAACACTGATGAAAAGAACTAAAATCTAAAGAGTCAAGAGTCCTGCCAGATGCAGTGGCTTACGCCTATAATCCCAGCACTTTGGAAGGCGGAGACAAGAGGATTCCCTGAGTTCAGGTGTTCGAGACCAGCCTGGGCAATTTAGCAAGACCTCATCTCTACAACAAATCAAAAAGTTAGCCGGGTGTTGTGGCGTGGTCTGTAGTTCCAGTTACTTGGGAGGCTGAGGCAGAAGGATTCCCTGAGCCCAGTGCGTTGAGGCTGTGGTAGCCATGAGCTCCAGGCTGGACTACAGAGTGAGACTGAATCAAAAAATTTAAAAAGAGTCCTAGGTGTTCATAGGTTGGAAGAGTTGATTCAGCAGAGATGTCAAGATATTTCGTAGACATAGACAAGACGATTTGAAAACTTATATAGAAAGAAAAGGGAACTAGAATAACTAAAACAGTTTTGAAAAAGAATAATTGACTGGGAAAAATCCGTCTACCCAAGTTCGGAACTTTCTGTACAGTGACAGTGATCAAGTTTATGTAGGATTGTTGGGGGGATGAACACATAGATCAACGGAACAGAAAAGAGAATCAGAAAGAGACCCCCAGAAGCACAGCCGACTGACCTTGACAAAGGGGCAAAAGAAGTTCAGTGGAGAAAGAACAGCCTTTCCAACTAACAGTGTGGAGTGACAGTTCTGAACATCTTGTAGGGAAAATAAAAACCCTTGCTACAAACCTCACACCTTAGACAAAAATTGCAGACTTACATGTAAAGCATAAAACTGTAAAATTTTTAGAAAAAAATTATAGGAAAAAACCTTTGAGCTGCAGGGCTAGACAGAGCTCTTAGACTTAACACCAAAAGCATGATCTATACAGAGGAAACATTTGTAATCTGGACTTCATCAAACTTAAAAACTTTTACTCTAAAAAAATGCCCTGGTGAGTGGATGAAAAACTACAGATGAGGAGAAAATACGTGTGACCACTTAACTGATACATTCCAGTATCTGGAATATCTGAGGAGTCCTCAAAAACCCGGCAGTGCAAACCCAGACAGTCCCATTAGGGACAGGGCAACAGACGTGCATAGGCATTTCCCCAGAGAGGACTCGCAGATGGTCGCTGAGAACTTGAAGTGTTGTTCCCCATCATCAGCTGTGAGGGTCACTCAGATGAAACTACACTGAGAAATCAAGATGCAACGACCAGAATGACTAAAAAGCAAAACCAGGGACAGTGAAGGAGCCCAGATCGTGCACACACATTTGGGGAGAATGTGAAATGGCGCAGCTGCTCTGGAAAGCAGTTTGGCCGTTTCTTAAAAACTGACCATGCCGCCACCATAAGGCCCAGCAACTGCACTCCTGGGCATCTATCCCAGAGAAATGAAGACTTCTGTTCACAGAAACTGTATGTGAATGTTTATCACAGTTTTATCTGTAATAATCCCCAACTGGAAAAAACCCAAACATCATTTAGCAGCTGAGTGGTTAAACAAACTGTGGTATATCCACATGGTTTGGACTACTACTCAGTAGAAAAAAGGAATGAACTATTGATACACACAACAACTGGCTGAATCTCCAGAGAATGATGCTCAGAGAAAGGCTATTCAATCCCAAAAGGCTGCACACTGTGCAATTCCATTTATATAACACGCTCTAAATGACAGCATTCCAGATATGGAGCACACGGGGTCACAAGGGGTTAAGGAGGTGGGGATGGAAAGGAAGTGGCCATGGCCACGTGAGGTCCTTGTGGCTGGAACCGTTTGTGTCATCCTGACTGTATTTGTGTCAACACCCTGGTTGTGTGACAGCATGCTATAGCTTTATAAGCTGTCACCACTGGGGGAGACTGAGTCAGGACACATGGATGTCTCACTGTAGACCGCATGTGGGTCTACAGTTCATCCACTCGTCTTGCGGGTATCTGGGGATGGGAGGACAACAGTGTTGACTGAAGTGTCTGGAAGGCTCAAGGTGTCCTGTGGATTTCGTCGATGTCATGACTGCCGACGCTGGCCATGATTTGCCTCCAGTCCTGCGCTTGTTGTGGGTCTCAGCTGGGGCTTAACGGAACCATCCCTCAGCATCGAGATGGAAGGCCTGGGTTCAGATCTCTGCCTCACCACTCACTAAGTCCTTGACCTTTGGCAAGTTACTTGAGATTCCGTCCCTGGGTCTTCCCTGCTCCCCTCCTCCACACCCTGTGACTCAGATGGGGCTGACTTGTCCTTGCTGGGCAGGTGTGGGTTCAGGACTGAAGCCTGGCCATTCAGGGACTCATTAATCCAGCCAGAATGATTGGTGCTGGTAACAGGCTGTGTTCAAGGCAAGATTAACAAGAGTCTTCCTTAAGCTATCTCCTCCTCCTCCTCCTCTCTCTCCCTCATCTTCTCCAAGAGCTCTAAGAAAGGGCACCCTCTTTTACTCTGGGACCACAGAATTTAAGAATGACTGTCTGGGATCTTCTCTACCAGCTGCCTGGAAGAAGCAGTAACTTGACATCGTGAGCGTTCCTGGATCCAGCCAGGCCTGAAGCCAGCAACTGCAATCAGCATCCTTCTTTTACCTACGCTAATTAGAATGATGTTTTTGTAACTGGTGCTTGAAAAAGTCATGATTATTATTTCCTTTAGCTACTTTGAGTCTGTTTTATTATTTCTAAGATAGGTGTCATAATAATAACCTTGGGCTGCTGTACGTACATAAATCATGTACATAATCTTTGCTCATTCCCTACCCCCAGCCAATTGATTGACTTGAGTTGAGTCAGAGAGATTAGACAGATTAGACCACCAGGTCCTACTTGGAGAGGATCACAGAGGTCCTCCAGGCCACCCATCCAATACTTTCTTGAGTGCTGCTTTTGACAAACAAGATGAAACCTACTTCTTTTTGGTGAATGG
Source organism: Tarsius wallacei (assembly GCA_963574415.1). Lineage (NCBI taxonomy): Eukaryota > Metazoa > Chordata > Mammalia > Primates > Tarsiidae > Tarsius > Tarsius wallacei. The sequence continues at coordinate 2,301 of CAUYQG010081139.1, read as the reverse complement.
TGTGGCCAGGAGGATCAAATAATTTGATAATTTTGATAATTTTGTGCCAAGCATTTGGCACAAAATGTAAGAAAATAGTTGTTACTGTACAAGGAGCTTGCAGCCTGACAATGGAATAAAGACTATTTCAAGGATCCTCTAGATAGAGTTTTTTTGTTTGTTTGTTTTTGAGTTGGAGTCTTACTCTGTCACCCAGGTTGGAGTGCAGTTGCCCAATCACAGCCACCAAAGACTTGACCGGCTGGGCTCAGGTAATCCTTCCACCTCAGTCTTCCAAGTAGCTGGAACTACAGGTGTGCGCCACCATGCCCGGTTAATTTTTTGGTTCATCATAGAGACAAGGTCTAGGCTCATCTTGAACCCTTGAACTCAGGCAATCTTCTCAACTTGCCCTCCCATATAACTGAGGTTATAGGTGTAAGCCACTGCACCTGACTGGACAGAAACTTTAACATGTAATGTGCATAAGGATAGCCAGAGTGGGGCAGGCCTATTAAAATGCAGACACCAGGCCATTCTGGGGCCACACTGCTGCCCAGTGACCAGAGAAAAAACTGAGGCCATGTGAAGCAGAGACTTCCATGCTCGGAGTCAAGCATTGGGAAGGGCCAGGGTATGATGGTGTATATGGTGGCTGGGTCGATGCATCCCCAAAAAGTTCAAGGATGCCGAGAGGCCAAAGAAAGAGGCTGATATGCCCAGTTTCTCAGAAGGAAGCGTGTCACAGGGACTTATAGACAGAAGCCATGTCTGCATCCAGGTGGTGGCAAGATGAGATGGTGGATCCCTGCCCATGACCCCCAGACCCAGAGCCCGTGTACCATAGGGAAGGGGTGGTTCAGAAGAATGTAGGGCAGTGGAGCATAACATCAAGGTTGTTTATCCAAGGGCAGGGTTTACGGTCAGTGCCTGCTTCTACACAGGAACAACAGACTCATGGGAAATCTTGGAGGCCTTCCTGGAACTGGGGTTCATCAGAAGCCAACATGGCAGACAGCATCCAAGATGGAGTTGTTCTGGCCTCCACAGATGGCCTGTTCCCCAGGAAAAGGTAGACACGGTAGGTGGCCAGGCCGGAGTTTGGTGGGAGCCCAGAGGACAGGTTTCCCAGAGGGCTTTTGCAGGGAGCAGACTGAAGCCAGGTGTCCAGGGGCAGTGGGTGGGCCCAGGTGTGCCCCACAAGTGCTGGTAAGGATGGGAGAGGTGGGATGGCACACGGAAAATACCAAGGGAGGGGTCCATGCCAGGTTCCCCGGGGCAGCTCTGAGGCACAGCATAGGCAGTGGGGTGGAGTGGGTGGAGTCCACGTTCCCCTGTCCAGCTCTCCCTGAGGCTGTTCCATGGTCAAGGGCATCACTCTGAGGCTGCACACACCAGCAGTGAGCAGTCATGCTCCAAGGGGCCGGAAGTGGAACCCAAGGGCGGCTGGGCCAGAGTGGACAATACCCCCTGTGGAGGCTTGGACGGACTTTGGGCGGGTTTGTGGTCCAGGAGGGAGAAGAAGAGGCTTTGGAACCAGTTGAGTGCACCATGGGGCAGAGTCGCGTGGCCAAGCGGCTGCTCCTAGTTTTCTTTCCTATGTTCCCGGCAACAGATACGACTCCAGAGCACGTCGGAATGTCCCCTCCCCACAGCCCCCCAGCCCCCAGCACACACGAAAATGAAATATTTTCATCTGTGCTCACTTGCTGTCTGCCTCTCCAGACAGGGTTGTGCAAGGAGGGGCTGTTTTCCGGCCGGGGATGGCAGGGGACGCCGAAGCCGCACAGGCGGATGGTAAAGCCATTTATGCCCGAGAAGCAGCCAGTGCGGCTTAGGGGAGTTGGCAGGTCCCCAGCCTCATAAAAGGGAGGCCGGCATGCCAGGGAGGCACGGCGACTTCACAAGGGCCGACTGGCTGTGCAGAGCCGCACATGAGCCCCTCACCACTACTGGCTTTGGGGGCATTGGAATCACCAAGTGTCACAGCTGTGACAGGACCCCTGAGAAGTCACCTGGCCTGAAACAGTCAAGACAGAGATGAGGAACTGAAGCCTTGGAGTGGGGGAGGGGAAGGGGCTCGTCTCTGTGAAGAGCGTGACTGTGCCGGGTTGTTTTGCCAGAAGGTTCCACTGTAGCCCCTCCGTGGCACTGTGGGGTGGGATTATAAACACCATTTTCTTTTTTTTTTTTTTTGAGTTGGCGTCTCACTCCATCGCCCAGACTGGAGTGCGGTGGCCGCTTCCGGCCACCGCAGCCTCGACCTGCTGGGCTCTGGCGATCCTTCCGCCTCAGCCTTCCAAGTAGCCGGAATTACAGGCG